>RJWH01002428.1:0-206836 GCA_004363575.1 Solenodon paradoxus
AGAGAGAGAGGCTAAAGAACATTTCCTGCCCTCATCAAAGTAGGGAACTATCTAGCTCTCACTGAACTCAGGAAGAGTCTCAATGGAGTGCTAACAACCTTTTAACAACTCGGAGCAGAGACTGTTTCCAATCTGGGAGGGTCTGATCTCCTTTTAACACCTAGAGCTCAGCCCACCCTAGAGACGCATTCCAACCTGTCGGTCTGAACTGTGAGTCCCACAGCACTGACCTTCCTCAGTGCAGAGTGTCCTGGACAACAGCACCGAATCCGTCACCCACACCCCTTCAGGACCCGAATGTCACTACGAGCAGATGTGTCAGGAGGTTCTGGGTTGAGGATCCCCTGGTTCAAAGCAGTAAGTGAGGAGCCAAAAACAACTTCTCATCTGGACAGTGTCTTCTCCCCTCTAAAATGAGAGGTAAGGAGAATTGAGCTGTTATCTCTAAGCTACGTGTTTCAGTGACACCATGCCTCATTAGACTCCCAGGAGTGGGGAGAGTCCGAGTGTGGCCATGTTCTCCCATTACCCCTTGATATTTCGATCTACTTTCTTAATTTTTTTCTGCAAAAGACCCGTAGGAGATGTATTTAGTGTGAAGGTATGATGAGGGGTAAGGGGCAGAACTTTTATTCCCATTTTGTGGATGGGAAAACTGAGGCTCACACAGCTCCTTGAACAGCACTGGGCTTGGTGCCAGGACTTCTGAAATCCCTCACCCTCTGCATTCTCCCAAATCCTGGTGGCAGTGTGAAAGGTTCAGAAGGCAGGCACCAGCAGAGAAAATTTCTTGTTTTGCTTCAGTCCAACCAAACATTAGGCCTGCAATACCCACTTAAGTGCCCACCACTTTGCAAATGACCTAGAACCCCTTTCCACCTCTTTATCTCCTTGTAAGTTCCTGTTATCTCTCAAGTCCAGGTCAAATGTCCACGTCCTCTGACTTCCTTCGGCCAATACATTGCACACTCATTCCCACTCTGGCCACGGGAGACTCTCTGTCTCCCCTACTCCCCTAGACAAGGGTTTTCTTGGCAGGTTTCTAGTTTCACCAGTAGTGCACTCCGTCATGTCTGTCTCATTAGACAGGCCATCCTCTAAGGCCAGGTCATTGCCTGACCATACCCTGCTCTGAGGCAGGTGACAGCAAGTTCTCTTGACTGCCAGCACCCTCATCCTCCGTGCTCTTCTGGTGAAATCCACTGATTTTCTTAAAATCGAAAGCCAAGACCGACTTTATTTAGTGTCAAAAAGTCCCCCAAGCACTTTGTTGGTGTTCTCTTTGCATTGTCCTTGCAGGTCCTGATCTAGTCAAATATGTGGGGCACCGTTCTATCCCCAGGGCCTGGCACCCCTCAGTGTTTGGCGTGGGCCTCTCTCGGGCTGCACTGGGCTGCGGAGGCCCTGTAATGTTCCAGTCATGTTCAGTCCTCCATGCTTCCCCACTGGGAGTGAGCTAGACAGCAAATCTGGCAGAGCAGACCATCTTCCTCGTAGCCTGGGCCCCGTGGGCTGGTGCTGCGTGGCACAGTCCCTGCTCGTGGCCACGCACTCCTTGTGGTTGTAAAGAGTACGCTTGCTGCTCTTTAGGTGGTGAGCTGGAAATGAATATGTCCACCCAATACACCTGCTGAAGAGTAGCAAACAAAGACGGCGGGCCTGGCACCACACTGCAGACCTTTGGGGAAGCTCCCTTCCTAATGTTTGGGCCACGTGATGCATGTGGCTCACGTGTCTGTGTTGCACACTGGACTCTGAGCTGCTTGAGGACAAGGGCTAGGAGTGACGCATCTGTCTCATGTCTGAGGTCAGCACAAGGCTTCAGGTAGGGAGCAGTGTTGGCATCTTTCCGTAGGTGGTGCTGGAAGAAGATCGGAGGGGCACATGCGTGCAGCAGGTTCTGGTAACGCCGACGACAGTGGCGGGCCAGACACAGGCAGGTCCGCTGCGGCGCTGAGACGGACTCACTCTGACTGACATCAAAGAGGGTAGAGGTGGGAAACTGAAGTTGACCTATGGACTGTCAGCTATTTATGCAAGTGTTTTCAAGGTGTACAATGTCTACAAACACCAGGACAGAATTCCCCTGTGTGCCAGCTGTCACTTGCTCAATTCACTACGTGGTTTCTGTCTCAGTCTGTTCTGGCTGCTGTAGACCGGGTGGCTTGAAAACAACAAAAATTTATTTCCCGCAGTTCTGGAGACTGGGAAGCCCAAGATGAAGGTGCAAATGCAGTGTCTGGAGAAGGTCTGCTTCATCCTCCTTCATAGATGGCCATCTTCTGGCTGTGTCTTCGTGGTGTAAAAGGGAAGGAAGGCTGGCATTTCTTTTATAAGGCACTAACCCCATGAGTGAGGGCTTCCCTGATGAACTTACCGCGCCCAAAGGCCCCACCTCCAAATCGCATCACATGGGTGACTCAGTTTCGACCTAAGAATTTGGAAAAGGGGAGGGGCACACAAACTCTCATCTGTAAGGTTTCCGTCTTCTTGACTAATACACTAGGCTCCCTGTCTTGTTGGTCTGATAGGTTAGGTCTGCAGAGTCTGGGCCTCCGTACCCCACCTGGAACAGACAGGTGGGATTCAGGTCTGGTTGCTTCTGTGGCTTCAAAGTGCTCTTTGGCTGTGATTTACCCTGATTTCTCAAGCTGTTTGGGACCAGGAGGGAATATGTACCATGTGTTTCTGATTCAGCTTCCCTGTGCTCAAAAGCAATGTGATTTTGAGTGATATCTGATGGCCTTTGAGCCTCAGAAATAAGTTCTCCAAGCCTTCTTTTCCTGGCCTCTCCCTGCCTCCTGCCTTGATGGAGAGGAAGCAGCCCTGACCAAGAAGTGGTCAACTCCACAGCCCCAAGACTTGACAAAACAGTCCTTACTTTGCCTGCTGGATCTCTGCGCCTAGGAGCCTGTGGCTCTCCGGCGTGGAGACCACAGTGACACACATCTGCTTAGACAGATGAACCTGCCTGTCTCAGTAACTGTCCTAGTAGTTATGAGGCGCATGGTGGGCGTATTGCTCAAAGTCAGAAATGATTTTGTTGTGTTTTATGTTCAACACATCTTAAGCATTTTCCATTTCTTTCTCCTGCTTTTCAAAGCATTAGTTACCACTCATTTAGTAAACTTTCCTGAGAACCAACTAAATGCTAGGCAAAGAGCTATAACTATGTCTAAAGTAGCTGCTATCCTCCAGGTGGGAGAAATGAACCCTCTAAGAGACAATGCTGTGATGTACAGTTTGGAGGGAGCACAGATAGAGGAGAGACCTAGCTCATTATGGGGAGGAGAGAAAGAGGAAGGAGGGGTCTGCCTGGAATATCTTCCCAGAGACAACCAACCTTTCCCTGGCTACTGTGATGCTGACATCTCTATGTTTCCCTAATGACCAAGGACATCTGCCAAGCTGGGGGAAATGAGGCCTCACAGTTCAAAATCCCTGTCTGTTTCTAGACTGATTGCAGCTGAGGGATGATGTCCTTCTAATCTGGACCATGTTTTCAATTTGACAAATCTACATGGGTCCCACCTGTGAGCTCAGCGAGTTCCCCTCCCCTTGGTCCCTCCTTCAGAGGTGCTTACTGAGTGCTGATCCTGTGTCAGGTGCTGTTAGACTCTAGAAACACCAGTGGGCAGGGTCAAGGGGTTTTGGCTCCAGAAAGTATCTCATTCAGGAATGCGTGTCATTTTCAGCTAATGAATGATGCTAACACTCTAGAGGAGACAGCAAATGCCAGTCGTGCGGGGGATGGCTAAGTTTCTCCACTTTGCTGTTTTCTCTCAAAGTGCTTTCTTTCCCCATTTCACATGAGGAAGGGATTCAAGAGAATGAAGCAAGGAGATAGTTTTTCTTGGTAAGTCTGTTCAGCTCCTACCCCTTTTCATAAAGGTATTTCCTCTTCCTACCCTTGAGGTTCTGAAGGAAATCCAAACTCAACTCCAGGCCTCCAGAATTGGAAACTCCCAAGCCTTTTGCCCCTGATAAAGCATTTCTTTCCATGGCTTGAGCCACATTTTGCAACACTCTCGTCGGTTGCTCACATTTAAAAACAGAACTTTTCATGTTTGCATATTTAGCGCATTTCTCATTTTCCCACATCTTTCCAGTGAATGAAGAGATTAGCGAGTGCATCTTTTTTTTTTTTTTTTTCACGAAAGTTAAACATCCTGTTCTGACTGCAGAGAAATTGTAAGGTTTCTGGAATCCATTAAAACCCAAATGTCAGAGGAAAGTTATTCTGGAGCCTCCAGAAACACAATTTTACACTTTGGATGTCCACTGGGCGTGTTTGCCTGTCCTTGGAAGGGATCACCATTTTCTTTCTTCACTCCCTCTGCTCTTCCTCCTTCCTTCCAGAAGAATGGATAGAAGCCAATGCATGTAATGCTAAGGACTTTACAAATATTATCTTATTTAATCCACCCAATAGCTCAGACACACTGCGGAACTTGACCCAGGGCGCCCAGCTAAGACGTGCCAGAGAGCCTGCATGCTGCTTGTCTTCCTTCACTGCCTGTCTACCAGCCACCTCCTCCTTCCACACCCAGTCACCACATCCTCCCCAACCCAGCCTCCACCCTCTTGATAGGAAACGATGTAGAGAGGGCAGCCTGGCTATGCATACAGACAGGAGAGGACTGACATTTTTACCTCCCTCTAGGTGAAAGGCCATGCTTTCTCCTGTGTAAGCGGATGTGCCATTGCAAGCTTTACAGCCCAGAGTGATTTCCGAGCATCTGGGTCCACAATCCAGGGCAGCTCTGTACGCGCGGTTGTCATTACGCATTTGTCTTCCTTGCAGGAGATGGGCAGGTGGCTCTGAAGTCTGACTGTAGAGCTGAGTGCAGGGAAATCTCTTCCCAGCTGGTGAGGGGCAGATTGGCTCTGACAGGGCCTGAGAATAGGATCTAACTGGCTGCAGCTCCGCAGTCAAATCTGGGCATTTGAAATTCACTAATAGCCCATTCCTGGACGTCAAGCCCCCAGGGCCTTTCAGCCTGCCTTCATTTGGGCGCTTGTTTGCAAGTCAGGGAGTAACAGGCTTAGACGGGAAGGGTGGGGTGGAGAGGGATCCAAGGGGGAACGCAACCACTGAATTGCATCTCAGCATAGCCAAGTTCTAAAACATGGGAGGAACACAGCCAAGGGGCCTCCTGGCTTATCCCTCTCCCTCATCCCCACACATGCCTTGGGATTTTTCCAGGACTCTCCTGGACGAAGGAGGATTTGGGAGGTCTATGCTGATGAGAGTGGGGTTGACCATCAGGGCACTGTCCTGGCTGGGCCACTCACGTGTTCGTAAGTCGTGAGGAAACTGAGCCAACATCCCTCCCTCAGAGCACAAGCCCACGTCTTTGAGAAGCAGGGCCCCTTTGGGCCTCACAGTGTCCTGAAGGAGGTAGTGGGTAGAGAAACGGTCAAGACTCCCAGCGTCAAGTAATAGCCCTGGAGCCTACTCTGATCTCCTAGGAACTAAAGCCTCCCTGTGGGGACTTACACAGGAATGCCTTCGCTTTGCTTTTGATAATCTTAGCCAGCCCTGAGATGACTGGCCTCTGTCACCCTTGGACGGTTGCTTCCAAGGGACAGGCACCACAGATATTAGAACGTGGGTCTGCACAGTCCTGCGAGTCCCCTGACGTTTCTTCACAGGACCAGGCTCCCCAGGTGGGCGGGGCTCACCTTCCTCAGAACACAGGGCCGAGTACAGGGTCCACCAGCGAGCTCTTCGACCTCTGTGATGGTGACGACAATGACGGCAAACAACCATCGTAGTGGTAGTAACACACACTGTGCTAGGTCCTTTCCGTTCAGGGCTCATGTATCTTCGGGACCTTAGAGCATGCCTTAGCATCTCGCTGTACAGACGAGGCTGAAGCATAGAGAGACACCTGTCCGGGTCATAGTAAGTGGGAAGTGGAGATCTGAGCCCAGGCCCCACTGATTCCCAGTCCACTGTGTGCACAATAACATCTTCCCAGGTCCCTGAAGTGTCTGCCTCTTCACTAGTCTACGTGAGGCTGGAGGACCACACGAAACCACGGGTCCAACCCATTACTTTACAAAGGAGAATGAGATTCAGAGAGGAGATGGGACCGAATTAGACAGAGAGCCAATGTCTTGCCTTCTTCTGAATTTCCAGTCACATTTCCTGGACTCTCTGGGACACAGCTTACACCATGCAATGTGATTCTTTTCCCTAAGGGTGAGCCCGCAAGTGTCTAAAGATTCTCTTTCGTTGTTTACCCGTAGAGAAACTTTGTCGTGAGCTTTAGTCAGCCAGGTAAACTGAGCCCACCACCAGTCACTGTCAGTTTTTGGGTGGCAGTTGGGTCCCTGTGAATCTGCACTTCAAGGAGGGTGGGCTTTAGAGAGTTTATAGTGAGCAAAGGCCAGCCTGGCAGTGGTGGGAAGACCACCAGTGAGGAGGAAGCTGAGCCTCATTCCCACTCCTGGCTTCCTGGTCCCAGCTGCTGGCCAAGGGGATGACCCCGTGGAGAGAGACCCAGGATGAAGCGCGATGGTGAGAGCAGGCTGGGGCCTCACAGAAGGTGAGGGCTCGAGAGAGCCACTTCCTGGGAAGGGGCAGATTGTTTGCCCTGTGCCTGGGCTGTGGACACGCTAGCAGCTCCGCTCCCACCAGCAGTCAGGCCCACAGACCCTGGCCTGCCCCCGTGCTCATAGAGCTTTGAGGCAGGGCAGGGTCCCATAAGGGAGGGTGCTGGGGTCTCCACAGGGTAGGGAGTGGCTGTTTGACGCGAAGGGCAAGGCCTGGAGGTTTGCTCCTGGATGTTACCGGTGCCTCACTGAGCTGCCCCTCTGTGGAGAGCAGGGAGGAGGGCAGGGAGCCAGGCAGGCCGCGCAGATGCATTCTAACCCGGCAACGTGCTTCACTCTGGCTGACATGGAGACCTGTCTGTGAAGCCCTCTGCTGGGGTTGGCAGGCCCGTCATTCTGTGCAGCTTCCCTGACCCTCAGCTCTACCTGCTCTGACACCTGGACACATCTCTTTCCCTCTCTGAGCCTCGGTTTCTTTATCTGTAAGAGGGACCCAATATGGGCTCTGTCACAGCTATTTTCTATGTGAAAAGGCAGCACCATGTGATTGGTGGGAATGGTTCCTGGTTCTTCCTCTAGATGTAGGCTTCGTGTAAACGCCTGCATAGGGCCCCGGTGAGGGCTAAAGGGAGCAGGTGGAAGGTGATTTTCCTCCATAGTAAAGTCTGTAAATCATCAGTCCATGTCTTCACCTATGCCTCTAAAGGGGACCTATCCAGCCCACTCTTTGCTGTGCTCTGGATGGTTCCTCACACACCCAAGATGCAGCCCCTACCCTGGAAAAGCTCCTAGTCTGGGTGGTTATTGACAGTGGTGTCAGTGTGGTGGGCCTGAATGATATGGGGGTGCCCAGCAATCCTCACCCTGGATCCACAAGACAAGCAGAGCCTGACCTTGGGGAAGCAGGGACCCGGCCCTCCAGGTGAGGCTGTGCTATTCACACCACCAGGAGACCTTGGGGGCACTGCCAGATGCCTGATGTGGCTGCATTCGCGTGCACCCCAGTGCAGGGTTGCTGAACCCGAGAACCCAGCACAGCACGCAGGCTTGTTTCTGCAGCATGAGGACCAGACAGCAAAGACCTGTGAGAAGGGCGGGAGCTGGGTCTGCCGCAGAGTCTGCCTCCAGGGCGCCTCCTACACACACAGGCGTGCTGGGGAAGGCCCATGACTCAAACCCAGAGGCACAGTCTGAGATTCATAGCAAAGGCCCAGTGACATGGGTCTGGGCCAGAGAGACAACTCCACCGAGCCTCTCTGTAAAGCACAGATTCTCGGGACTTGAGACAAGAGATGGGAAAGGGGAACGTAAAGAGGATACCTCGATCCCCATCTTCTGCAGTTCTTTACACAGACCCCAAACTGCAATGAGCAATGTAAAACCCAGGCCGAGTGAGGGGGAGGGCCGGAGAAAGGAGGGGCTTGAGGTTGGTGACTCTGGTGGATGAGGCTCCAAGGAGGTCTGATGGGGGGAGGGGGAGCCAACCCCAGAAGTAACCCAGTAAGGTGTCATTTGTCCCTAAGACTCAAAGACTGCCCTGAACCACACTGGGAAAGGACACAGATTCCAGAGGGTGTTTTGAGAAGCCCATGTCCTTTTCAGCACTGCAGACCAGGGCTGAACTTCGGCAGTCGGCTGTGGAGGCTAGGCGACGCTTTCCCGCGGGAGCTGTCCTGTACGCCAGGGCTGTCCTGCAGCACCTTGGTCTCTGTCTGCTCCATGAGTGTAGCCCCGCTGCCTGTTTGGCTCAACGAAAAACTGCCCCCAGACACTGTTGAATGTCTCCTTGGGGTAGAAAGCACAAAACCGCCCCCAGGTGGAAAGCTACTGCCACAGATGATCAAAGAATTGCAACCTGGAAGGGATCGTTGAGGTCACAGCAGGACCCAGAGGTCTTTATTTTACTAACCAGACCCTGGGGTGCAGAGGAGAACAGGAGGTGTCTGCTGTCACTCAGGAATCCAGGACTCATCAGTTCTCTGTATCATTTGTAACAGAAATTGCCTGTTGGCACCACGTCCCACACAGACTCAAGCCCCTGAAAAGGCTCTGAGGCATTCTCGCTGGGTGCCCACCCCTGTGCCAAGAGGCACTGGGTAAGAGACAGGGGAAGGAGGCTGGGCTCTTCAGTGGCTCGTCTAGGTCACAAGTCACATACTGGCCGCTGCTGGCCTAGAGAGGAGTGTGGACCTCAGGGGACAAGACTGCTCAGAGAAAGGAGACCAACTGAGCTTTGGGAGTCTGAAGGCCTACTGAAGGAGCGGGACACAGCAAGAAGGAAGGCATGAGTGTAGCAGTGTGAATCAGATAAGTCTCTTGCCCTCCCGGAGCCTGGAGGCCACAGAAGTCACCAGCCAGGGCCCATCTTCATCACAGCCGCAGCACCAAGTGGTAACATTTTCATCCCACCAGATGGACGCTGGCCTTCACCTTCTGAGCTTCATGTCTGTCAACAGAGCCCACAGGGTTGGGTGAGGGCCGAGTGAGCTCATGAGTGCCTGCAGGTTTGCTTAGCTGGGAAGGGCTGCCCGCTGAGAGCAGTGGTAGTTTTCACACCGAGTGGAACGAGATCAGCACTGTGATAAAGCTGCCTGGCTAGGAGGTGCTGAGGACTTCACCCTGGAGGGGTCAGGTGGGTGGAGCCCCTCCCTTTGGGGCAGGTAGAGTTGTGGGGGACAGGACCACTCTGGGCACTGGGCTGTGATCCCCACCTCTCCCACTAACTCGGGCACTAATAAAGCAGGCCCGCTCCTGGGTTCTGCCCGTGTGCCTGCTGGTGCCTGCAGAAGCCTCCCCTGACCCCAGGGTCAGGCCAGAAAGGAACTGCTGCAGAAAGATTTGAATTCCATGGTTATAGCTTTACAAGTCAAAACCAAGGCAGGTACTGCCCAGGGGCACATGAGCCTATTCTGACACAGTTCCTGGGAAGAGGTATAAATGGAGGTTGAGGGCTGATTCTGGAGGCAGAGACGGGGTCGGTCTGGAGTGCACATGGGCCAGCTATGCTGGGGGAACCCCTGGTTAGCCACATCCATTTCCAGCCTTGTGTGGCGGCCTCTGAGTAACCACCAGGACCACAGCACTGGCAGTGGGAGGGCAGGAGGAGGGGTAAAAAGGAAGGATGGATCAAGCCCACCAAGCCAGGGTCTGCAGGAATGTAGCTCAATACCAGCCTCAGGACAGGCAGCCCTGTGTCTCCAGAAAATAGGGAAATCCCAGGACAACCTTTAGCAGCTGGGTGGCTGCTTTTGGTTTCAGGAGCAGACAAGGCCCCCACCTTGACCAAGTCATCATGGTCAGTCCATCCCTAGGCCCAGACAGGAGCTGCCCACTGTACCCAGAGACCCCTTCAGTCCCCACCAGGTCACCAGCCTGAGGCCCCTCTCTGGAAGCAGGGTGTCTGGAGATTCAGTCACTCTAGGTCACAGCAAGTTCTTCCTGCCACCGGCCTCAGAAACAGCAGCAGCACTGCTGTCACCAGCTCAGGAGGAGGTAGAGCAGAAGTCTGGGAGCCGGAGGGACAGCACAGTCCTGCTTGGCTGTGACCCTGCACTTCCCAGCTATGAGAACTCAGGGAGGCCCTTTCCCCTCCAAGGTTTCCCCTCATTGTCTGACACTGGGGTAATAAATCTTACTTCGCAGCTACTAAGAGTATTAAATAAGATATAAAGTACTTGGCACAGAGCCCAGCACACAGAAATGATTAGAAGTAACCATTTATTGAGCATTTACTGTGTGGTGAAAATGATGGTAAGACATGAAGGATGGCCCCACGTCCAGGTTTCTGGCCATCTGAGGTTGGGGCACAGTCCCAGGGAGAGTTCTCTCCCTCTCCTACTCCATCTCTGTGCACAGCCTGTGCTGGGCCCTAGGACACTGATGTGGATCAGACCTGATACCCGGGAGGTCACCTGAAGGGACAGACTGGGGACCAGACAAGCCTCAAGCAGGAAAGTCAGGAGGAATTTGGAGGATACCCTGGGATATGCCAGTGAGACAGGGCCTTTCAGCTTCCCTGGGAAGGGATCTAGGGCCCTGTACCTGGAAGGACAATTTGAGGGTACAGGCCGCAGAATGGCATCTGGGGACAAAGGCACAGCCACAGAGTCTGAGCTGGGCACCTGTGCCGTCTGCAGGCCCAAAGCCAAGCACTCAGACAGCAGTGTCTGATGACTCAGGAAGGACGCAGACGAAGGACACCAAGGGGCCCTGATGGCCCCTGTTTCGGGAGCACCTGCTGTCTACCCCGGTCTATGAGTAGGGGAGGCCACTTCGGGACAATCCTTGCCATGCACCAAGACTGGTCACTTAGATGCAGAAGGTGCTTTGTGACTCAGCCTGGTGGCCTAGCAGATAAGGCCACCAGGTGGAGTCCATGCTGAGGACTAGGTCAGTGACCTGGGGCCAGGGGAGCAATCAAGACGAGCAAATCAATAAAATAAAGTGCTTCCTCCTCATCTCTCCCCCTGCCTGCCTGCCTGCCTGCCTGCGTGCCTGCCTTCATTCCTGCCTGCACCTTTATAATGGTCAAGTCCAAAGTCAAAAGGGTACCAGTGTGGAAGGTGGCACCACTCTGATCACCCAGCAAGTTGTTGGGACTTCTCTGAAAATGTCCAAAAATCTCCTATCAGGGTGCCACCTCGCAGCCTCCAGGAGTCCAGGGGCAACCCCGTCTGCGCATCAACAGCCAGAGCCTCCCCAACTTTCTACTTGCCTGTCTTCTTTCCAGACTCACAGCTCCCGCCCACCTCTCTCTCTGCCTGCAGGGCCCAGGCCTCATCATTTATCAAGATAAAAACCATCCCAGTCTCTGGGAAGGAGGAGGATAAAAAGAATTCACGGGGGTAATAAATCTCCTTTACCATAGGTGGTGAGCAAGGAATTCATCCCTTGAAAAATGAGAGGCTGTGTGCGGACAGTGTGTACAGGGCGGCGGGGTGGGGTGGGGTGGGTTCGGGGGTTGCAGGGGTGCTCAGCCTAGCACACAGCTGGGCTAGAACCAAGGGCTGGAATCTCAGCCCCTCCAAACTGCCTTCCCAAGGTCCAAGGAGATGGTTCTCTAGACCCAGTCGTCTGCTGACTCCCAGAAGACAGTGTATTCATTCACTTAGTCCTTTCATTATTCACACACTCGATCATTTGTCTCTCACCTCTTGCATCCATCTCTAATATTCACAAAACCCCTACTGTGTGCCAGTCACAAAGACAAGCATGTGGAGTCTGGGCCCAGGGCAAGCCTGGGAGGCAGACAGGCCCACAGAGCAAGGGTGGGAATCACTCCGTATGTGTGGAAGACACAGGGTCCTGCCCCATTTTCTCTTCCCCCTGCAGAAAGTTGCCAAAGCCTCTGAGTATAAGGGAGGGAAAATTGGGCTGCTCTGGCATCAGTGACTCCCGCAGAATGGCATCTGGAGACCTTTGTCGGAGTCTCGCCTCATGCTCAGAAAGTGGCCTGTCCATTCCCCAGGGAAAGTGGCCTCTCCTCTCTCCTCTTCATAGCAGTTTAGTGACAACAGCAGGGGCAGGGGTCTGGGACATTATGGGTGAAATGAATAAATAAATCCGACCACATTCACACTAGATGGCAGAAAGAATGGCCTGCGTGTCAACACGGGCAGTCTCACCACACATGGTACTGAGTGAGCAAACTTAAAAACAGAACAATATTCCATAGTATTTGTGCCCATAAATGCACATAATTAAAGAATGAAAATGCAGCCAAGAAGGATACACCCCAGTCTCAGGAGTGATTACCTCTGGAGGGGAAGAGAGGTGAATGGTGTTGAGGAGGGGTCAAGGGACTTCTGAGGCTATCATTTTATTTTTTTAAAGAACACAAAATATAGTAGAAGATCAATGTGTGTTCAATCTCTGTGATAAATTCATAGGCATTTGTTTGATTCGTCTCTATGCTTTTCTGTTTGTTTGAATTAGTTCATTTTAAATAAAGACATTTAAACAAAATGCAGTCTGACTCAAAACCCCACTGAACCACACGACTCAAGACCTCTGAAGTTCCAGCCCTCTGCGAGGTGCTCTACTGAACATGTTTACGTGGAACCGTTGACTCTTTCCCAAAAAGGAGGCTTATTACCCTCGTCTAACAAATGAGGAAACAGTCACAGAGGTGATAAGTGATGTGCTCAATGTCACACAGCTGTTAGGTAGAAGCGCTGAGCTTCAGACCTTGGTGTGTGTGATCCCAAAGCCATGCTCTCTCCTCTACCTCTCAGCACACACACAAGCTGCCTTTTTAATAAAATATTATAAACTCAGACACCAAACAAAATGAAAACCAGCTCAGAATGAGGTCAGAACCTGACCTTGAATCTTGTCTTGATTACCAACTGGTGACCTTTGATGGACTACTTTCCCTCTCCGAACTTTACTTGCCCTCACGGTGTCTTCCCTAGGTGGACCTAAGATGTCCCTGTCCATGTCACGAATACCTGTTCAAATGCTTCTGGCACCTCACCCTCAGAGCTAAGAGCCTTGCCATCAGATTATAGCAAACAATGGATTATTCCAGACAAACAGAACAGTTCTTCAGTTTCATTGACTGAATCAGACATTTTTGCTCTGGTTGCCTCTTGATTATATGACCTCAGAGGAAGGAAATCTGAGTTCAGGCATCCAGAGCATCAACCTCTATACTTTCCTTCCCTGATCAAAGTTAAACTAGAATCTCTGGAATAGTGATGTCAGAGGAAGGAAAGACCTGAACTGTCAAAATATCATGAGCAAGACCAAGAGAAGGAGAGATATTCAGACACCTGCATGTGGCCCCCTCCTGGTTCTCTGGGGTATAGTGAACCAATCTGTAGAACTCTAGGTCGTAAGCATGGTGCTGAGAATTTAAATTCATTTTTCTAGATTCATATCCAAAATCCCATCCCTGTTTTACACAGGCTAGGAAATTTAAATGACTTTCCCAAAAGAGCAAGGTTAATAAGTGGCAGAGTTGAAAATCACGTCTTTCTGAATACAAAGCCCTGTTTGTGACCATTAAGCCATATCATTGAGGAGGGATGTCAGAAAGAGACCAGAAGGAGAAAGTAGCAGCAATGAAATCATGAAGGTCTCTGTAAGCCATCTGAGGAACTGGGTTCCATCCAGGCATGGGAACCATTGCAAGGTTTAGGCAAGGAGATACATGATCATCTTTATGGTTCAGAGAACTCAATCTGGTTGCAGTCTGGGGAATAAATTTCAGGGCAAAAGGTGGGAGGCTGTTACACTGACCCAGGTAAGAATAGCTTGGATTTGGGTAGGGCAAGTGACTGCTGACATGACAGAGTTTCAGAGTTAGCTAGAGCTTATAAATATTAGCTAGATGGACAGATGGATGACAGGGTGGACGGAGGGATGTTATTGGATAGTGCGGCTTGGAAGGAGAGAAGAACAGGCATCCCCAGAATAACCCATATGAAATGGTTATGTTCTACACGCAGGTCCTCAAGTCGCCTTTTCTAGATCCTCTTAGGATCTTCCTTGCTTGACTTTCCTGGTTGTGACTATGTGGAAGGTTAGCATGCAGACACTCTAGGAAATCCCACCAGCCTTTTCCCCAGCCCCCATCTTCAAGTCCCATCCTCCATATATGGAGGCCCACTGGCCAGAGTGTGTCAGGGAAGAGTTCCTGGGCAGTGGGAGGCAGGGCTGTCCAAACACAGATGTCGCCAGAGGTGGGGTCCAATATGTACCAGCAAATATTGATCCTGCCCCTTTGCCCAAATCGGGCCACCGCCAGACAATGCCAGGGTGCACTGGTAGATCTGGGCCCTAGGCTGCCAGCAGAAGAATGTGGACTCCGCAGGAGTCTGTTTGCTCATCCCCCAGAGCCTGACATTTCCCGGCTCAACCATGCCCCCATGAGTGGTCCTGGACCCCAGCACCAACCCAGCCCTCCATTCAGGATATTTGCACAGGGGCCTCTTTGCTAAGCCAACATTCATTAGAAAAGGCTTTTCTCTGCTGGGCGTGTTTCCAGGGTGTGTGGGGGTTTTCCCACCCACCCCCCTTTACCTGCCCCACGGGGTTCCGGCTGCCTCTGGGAAGCTATAGAAGTGAAACTCTTAAACATCAAAGAGAATATGAGAACTCAGCCATAAATACTTGGAGAAGTATTTATCCCTATCACTCCCATGTTAGAGATGACCAAGAAAAATAGACTTGGAGTCACTCAGCTTAGGGGTAGGTATTATGGTTGTTAAGACCCTTTGAGTCAAAGACACCAGGGAAAGTGAGGTTGGACAAATTACCCCCCACGCCGGCACCATGCACCCTGTCTTCTGTCTGCAGAATAGAGAGATAACAATATCCCCTCTCCGAGATTCAGGCAAACGCCATAGAAGCCGCCCCTGGACCTCGCTGGCACTAGATAAGCAGAAATAGGTCAGCTCCACGGGAGCACCTGGCGGTCCTCAGCGTTTGGAGATTTGCTGATCCCCAAGAGTTCAGCAGTGGTGGCCTGGCAGGCGGGCTGCAGGGACCGAAGGCTCAGATTCTTGGCGCTGCGTGGTCACAGGGGGCCAGTTTCCATCTCTCTCCAGCTCACATCACTTAAAGGGGATCGTGAAAATGAATCCTGCAGTGGCTTGGGAGGTGGGGGAGACCGAAACTCAGCTCTGTTCATGGTCGGTTAGATTATTTTGGTCTGGAATTCCTGGTCTCCAACAGCAACAAAGGCCGCCTTAGAGTCCTTAGGAGTGGGGCTCCATGGGGCGGGGCGCCCCTCAGGCCTCATCAGGCTACTTGGCCCTGAGCCCCTCCTCCCTCTACTCATCTGTCTGGGTCCAGCTCTCCTTCCAGAGCCCCCGATGTTCTTGGGAGCCCCACTGCACCAGGGGCCCCCATGGAGGCTTGCGGGACTTTTCAGCTTGGGGTTATTTTTGGACAGTTTCTATCCTTCTGTTCTATTTTCCTGGCTTAGCCCCTGAGCACAGAACTCTGAAAGGGCACAGCGGCTGCCCCCACTTTGACCTGTGCTGCCTTCTGGCTGCTCCCTGGTTCTTGCAAGCACCGAATATCTTGATTAAGAGCACACGGATTCAGGAGGCTGCCGGGGCTGCACTTGAACCCCACCCCTGGCACCTGTTAGCTGAGCTTGCGGGAGCCTCAGCTTCCTCACTGATACAATGGTCATTCTGAGTCTGCCTCGGCGGGGTGACTCTAGGATTTGGGAAGGCGATGCATTTGGAGTGATTTGCTCATGTGCCTTATTGCATAAGGCAGCATCTGTTTGATATGGACACACTCACATCATCATCATCAACATCAACACCATCGCCATCTCTAACTGAATTCTCCCTGTGGCCCCGTACGTTTGGAGTTATCACTCCATTGCAGTTAGGGATACTGAATATCACTCCCCTGCCAAGTGACTGAGCAGGACTTGAACAGAGACCGATGACTCTAGAAAGCTCTCTGACATTTCTTCAGCTTAAATGTAACTCAAACAAAGACCAAAACTTCTTATTTCTTGCTAAGCATAGTGTCAAAGTTGACTGTCTCCTTCTCCCTCCCTCTCTCCTCCAGCCCTCCTCTCACCGTCCCCTACCTGCATGTCTTCATCTGTGACACAAAACTGCCCACACCATTCGCAGACCCAGACATCACTCAGACTGGGAGACATGGTTCTTTCCCCAAGAGGCCTGGATATCTCAGAGGCTGGATTCCTCTTCTGAGAATCTATTACTATATTTTACATGCTGACAAGCTACCTCAGTTTTTGAGGTCTAGGATGGGTGGTGAATGTGAAGTAGGAAAAAGGATGAACTGAAGGCAGCCCCAGACTGAGAATGGGCTCAGCCAGCCAGCTCGGTCCCCCTCTGTCATTCCCAGTAGGACATCCATAGAGAGGACGTGGAGTGAGCCAGAGGACACCGAGAGTAGGCTGGGATCTGCAGTCTTCCCCTCCTTCCCTCCCGGGGTTCCTTGGTTGGTTGGTTAGCCAGCACTTACTTGCCCCTGGTGTGACCTAACTCACCACTCAGGCAATGGGACACAGAAATGGCAGGAGGTGGCTTGACCTACAGTAGAGCTCATGGATGGGAGTCCGAAAGACCCAGGATGGCATCTCAGCCGTGATGTGTCCATGCAGCATGCCCATAGGGTGAAGGAGGATGCAACATAAGAGGGACAAAGTAGGAGTATGAGACGAGATGTCCAGAGGAAGGAAGGAGACTGGACTAGATTTGGGTGCTGTGGGCCAGGAGTGTGTCACCAGAGGCAGAGAAAGGAAATGCAGGACTCTTGGGAGGAGGTGTGGGGGTGGGGTGGGGCATATGGATGACAGTCAGCCTTCACAAGGTTGATGGCCACTGGGCCACTGGGCCTGGCCTCAGTCACCCCTCCGTCTTCTGCACTGGCCAGGCTGTATTGTACCTCCACACAGTGGTCCATGCTGTTGGCTTTGTCACCTGGAAACCGCCCTCTTCCTCTGGGAAGACTCGCTCAGGGATTTCTTCTGTGGGTGGACCCTGACCACACCCCCCACCCCTACCTGTTGGGGCATCAGGATATCTTCCATTTCCCTTAGGTTGTTTTTTCCTAGACACTGACCCTAAAGAAGGCATGTGAATACAAGTAGGTTTTTTGGAGACTTGAACCCAGGGATTTGGGGAACTGAGAACCATTGGGATACTCTGGAAACATTGTAGAACATGAACCTCAGAATCAGCCAGTCAGGAGGCAGGCAGCAGGGGTGTTGATACTCTGGCCCTGTCTTCCTTGGTCCAGAGGGGAGCATGTGTTCCCTACTGTGGGCCTGTTCAGCAGAGTGGATCTGATGGCTAGAGAAAGCCTCAGGCAAAGGTGTGCGGGCCTGGCGATGTGCAGGTGTTACCCAGGAGTACTCAAGGGTGAGGGGGTGTAGACGGGACCATGGGCAGTGTGTCACGGCAGTGTTCTGCACCTCCATCTGTCACTGCACACACAGACCTGCACGTGCTCCTTCCTCACATCCAGCTCCTGGAGCAGTGTTTCATCACAACATAGTCTCAGAGGTACTTAATGAATGTTCATTGAATGAATGAATGTAGGTCCTTAAGCTCCTACTGTTTCAAGCCTGGAAGAGGCCTTTGGGCTCATTTTGATCAGTCTTCATAGGAAGTTTGGTTCTTTCCTCAAACTCCAGCAGCACCTTTCTTCTCCCTTTGCCGGTAAGCTCAGCACTGCCAGGGACAGTCTCCTCCATTGTGAG
Source organism: Solenodon paradoxus (assembly GCA_004363575.1). Taxonomy (NCBI): domain Eukaryota; kingdom Metazoa; phylum Chordata; class Mammalia; order Eulipotyphla; family Solenodontidae; genus Solenodon; species Solenodon paradoxus. The sequence goes on from RJWH01002428.1 coordinate 17,765, forward strand.
GCAGTGATGGCTATGAGATAGTCCCTTATCGCTGTCATAATGCCCAGTGACTGTGTCCAGGCCACCGTCCTGGCCCAGGCAGAGGGACCTGGGAGAAGTCTGCGCAGAAGCCTCTGAGGAGAACGGGAGATGCCCCCAGAAGTCACCCCTGTGCCGTGTCACCTTCTGCCGAGCGTGGGAAGTAGATTGTCTTCTGTGTGTACAAGCAGCTCACAGACCCAAGGCAGGGGAATTTGATCGGGGGTAAACGCCTCGGTTTTGCAATTCTCCTATGAGTCTGTGGGCCAGTGCTGGCTGGGCCTGCAGCTTCTTCTGGAAGGAGCAGGCCTGTGAAAACCCCAGTTGTGCCAAAGGTCCCATCAGGGGATTCCACTTTTAGCTGCAAGGGGGCGGGGACCGAGCAAGAAGGCGGTTGTGTAATTTGGGGTACTGATGGCAGCTGTAACAAAGGCAAAAGCACTGGGTGGGGGCCAGGTTGGTCTTCAGGGGCCAGGCGTGCCTTGTCCATCTCCGTCCCCCAGAGCTACCCCATCTGTCCCCAGCCTCACACACGCACACAGTCATCCAAACAGCTAAGAAGCACAGAGCTCTGCCTGACAGACCCAGTGCCAGGCACGATCAGTCTCAAGGCAAAGATGCAGCTGTTATCATCTCAGAACATACTTCTGGCTGTGGGACTGTGAAGGGCCCACTGGTCAACAGGGAACAGCGATGCCAGGAGTCAGAAGAAGTGGGTTCAGTCTCCTCCTGGTAAATCGTGGCTAACCCACTGTCTTCGCTCAGGCTTAGCCATAGGAGTGCTATCGCTGCTAACAGCAGACTTACTTTGTGACAGCTCTGGAGGCTGGGAGCCCGAGATCAGCATGAGGCAGGGATGGCTTCCTCAGAGCCCTCTTTCCTGGGCTTGCAGGCGGCCACTTTTACTGGCCCTCTGTGAGTCCTCATCTCTTATTTTTATTTAAAGGAAAGGTTCAGGTAGGCAGGCAGGAAGAGAGAGGAGGGAGAAGCACTTCATCTAGTTGTTCATCTTGGTCATTTTCCCCTGGCCCCGGGGCATGAACCCAGGTCCTTGGGGTGTATGTGGACTGACTAGATAGAGACGGTGGACGCAACCGCTACTCCACCAGGAAGCCCTAGCTCCTCTTCATATGAGAACACCTGTCACTTTGGAAGTGGGTCCTCCCTAGAGACTTCGTTTTCACTGAAGGACTCCTTTAAAGCTCTGTATCCAGGCACATTCTGGAGTGCTGGGTTGGGGTTAGCCTATGAATTTGACGGTCACAATTCTCTGCTCCTCAGATCTCCGACCTGGAACAGGAACTAAGAGCTGCTTTGGAGCTCAGATTCCCAGCATGCGCAGGACTCGTCACTGCCGCACACAGGTGTGAAGGGTTGCTAATTATAGACCCAAAGAGAGAAAAGGCAGCCGGGGCATTCCAGAAAGCCGTGGCCATTGGGGAGACGTGTTTGGGGACGCGTGACTGTGAAAAGACAGACCCCCGCTTTCTTCTTCTTCTGGGGGCACGTGGTTAAGAATTGCCAGGACCCTAGGACACCTGTTATGTTCTCTGCGGCAGAGTATGGGCGGCTGGGAAACCACCCTGGCCGGGAGTCAGGGGCGTGGGTTCACTTTCCCTGCCCCTTCATGTCTGTATGCCAGCCCTTCAGGGAGTATCTGTGGACCCTCGGTTTCCTCCTTCGTGTCGTGGGTCAAGAGAGACTTAAGCCTCGGTTTCTAAGTTGTGTAACCCAGGTGCTATCGCGGCTGTAACAGAGGCAAAACCACAGTCTAAAAACCATGTTTGCCTCCAGGGACCCAGGCTTGCATGACCGTTCTCTGATATTGTGACCGGGGCGTCATGGTTTGGGATCCTCTATAGACGGTGACCAGAGTCCGATCCTGCCTACTTGAAGCAGCCTGAGCCCTGATGCTGGTCATAGCCTGAAGCCCAGCCCTGCTCATAGCCTGAATCCTGACTCTGGTCTCCGTTAAGCCCTGGTTCTGGCCATAATCTGCAACCCGACTTTCTCCATAGCCAGAGCTGTGACTTTAGCCACAGAGTGAGCCCTGATGCTGGTCACAGCCTGACGGAGATATGCGAGCGACATATTCTACCATTCTAGAAATCACACCTAAAATTGGGGATAAAATGTGGGTCCCACTCTCCTCAGCACTCAGTGTACTATGAAGGAGCTGATTTATTTAACATATCAGGTCGAACCCTGATCAGAGTAAATAGTCCCAACCCTTTCTCTCTCTATCATGTTTCTGCAGTCAGAAGACTGAGGACCCGGGCCAGGAGAGGCACCTTCCCTGCCTTCCTTCCTGTGGATGCATCTGAGTCAAGGGGGTGGGCAGGACAGCTTTGAGAGGTGTGTCACTGAAAAGAGCTTGTCCCAAGCTCCAGGGCCCTTAGGTAGCTGGAATTTATGGCATCAGCCCCGCCCTGGGTCATTAATAAAGGAAAATTAGCTCTCTCTGGGTGAGGACATTTTTCACTGGAGTCTGAGGCACCATCAAAGCCCCAACGTGCATATGAATTTTATATGCCCTGTTTCCTACAAGTTCTGAACAGCTCGGCCGATTTATAAGGTAATGATTTTTCCATCCATAATTCCTTTCGTATGATTTCTGAGAGCGGACATTTCCCTCTCCTGGCTGGACTGTGCGCAGCCTCGTCAAGTTGAGTGGTTAAGGCAGGGCGGGGAGGGAGACCTTCCTTTGGAAGGCCAAGCCAGTGTGCCAGAGCTGCCCAGAGCTCCAGCGGGCACAGGGAAAGCCTGGATTCTGTTTTGTGTGGGCTGCTGCTGCCCATGGGTTCTCCATCTTTCCAGGGAGGGAGCTCCATTTAGTGTCGTCCACATCACCGTGTGGAAACGATTCCACTCATGGCAAGCTGTGCTTATTCGTGCGTAACTGCCCTGTTCCAGTGCCGTGCCAGGCACTGCAGGAGGGGTCCACTACAAGCCTGCCCCCAAGAGTTGTTCTAGGAAGGCAGGTGCATGTTTTGACAACACAAAGTCGACCAGTCCTTTCTGACAGCCGGCTTCGTGCTCCATGAAGGATGAATCGTTCTGCCTGGGTTGGAAGAACCCATTTCAGATGTCGTTCGGGGAATCGGGGTCCCCTTCATTCCCAGCTGGGGACTTGACAGGGGACTCAGCTCTCCACAGCGCAGGACCGCCTCCAAGGTCCCTGGGGTGACGCTCCAGAGAAGGAGCTGCTTCCAGGAGAAGCCGTTTCGTTTCTCCCTTCCCAAGGCCAACACCTCCTCTCCAGATGCTCCGGTGGGAAGGGGGTTGGAGCAGAAACACCGGGGAGGAGCCCACGTGCACCATAAATCTGCCCTCTGCACCCTTTGATGTGGACTCTCCTATCTCCCTAGGCTCACTGCCCGGGAGGTGGGCGTTGAACTGAAGGTCAGAGGGCACCGAGCCCTCGTTTCTGTGGGAGCATGTGTGCTTAACCTAACCTGGCCTGCATTATGTTAAGCCAAGGTGTCATAGAGGACGTGAATCACTCCCGGTGTAGGTGGGCGGCACAGCCCACCTGGCCATCCATCGTCCGTGCACCAGCTCAGCGGTGAGCTGAACTACGAAAAGACTAGTGAGCCCCTAGTCGAGTCTGGAGCACCCAGTGAGCACCTACAAAAGGGATTTGTTTTTTTCCTTTTGTCCCTTGAATTGACCAGATGTACTGGCGTCCCGAGAGCCAGCCTCCATGTTCCGCGCACTTCACTCACGCCGCCCGGCCACCTCGGAGGGAGCGGGCGGTCTGTCTCCCTCAGGCGAGAAACCAGGGGCACACAGCTGCGACCCCGCTGTGGCCCTGCAGCAGACAGGAGAGCTCCGATCAGAACTCGGGCTTTCTGATTCCTCGTGGACACGCTTTCCAGGTGGGCTACTTCTTACCGCCCGAGGGCAAGTCAGGCCCCCTCTGCAGATGAGCTGGGCTGGACGGGCAGGTGGGACACCAGCAGACCAGAGGAGAGCAGGGTGGAAGTGACAGAGTGGCTTCGGGCAACCCTCTCTCCCACTTCTCAGAAGTTCGTACGTTTTCCTTGGAAAGAAAAGCCACTTCAACTTTCCTGTAATAAAGTTTCTAATTAACTGGAGGGAAGCATGCTGAATGCATTAACCACATCTTAGCTATAAATTGGCTCTTTTTTTCTTGAAAGTCCTGCACTGAGAGACTTTCGGAGTCTTTGCACAGCAGCTGTGAAAGTACTGTCGTAAAGCCAGACGTGGAACATTCACACACCTGGCCGCTCACCCAGACCCTCTGCAGAAGCAGGAGACAGAAGCACCCCCTGCACCCCTGACTCGCCCAGCGTGCAGGTCAGGCCCCAGAAAGGAAGCCTGCTGTGTGCACCTCGGAAGAGACTTGGTCCATTCGGAGCAGCCACGGAGCCCCACGACGTGTGTCAGCCATCGTTCTGGGATTTCGTGTTGAAGAGAGCATGCTCGTTTCCCCGACGAGCGGCACGGTTTATGGAGATGAAACATACTGGAAGGATATTAACCTGATTATAAAGGTATATTCTTCATTCCAAAATGCAATTTCTCAGCAGCTACCCTGCCTCAGGCCATATAGTCACATGCTTTATCTCCAAAACCCCTAAAGTCAGATTTTATAGCCCAGTCAAACAATGAAATTGCTGCTTATGTTCCAGGAAAAGGATGGTACTACTGTATTATTATTATTATTATTATTATTATTATTATTATTATTATTATTATTATTGACATTAATAGCAGCAGGCTCTGGAGCCAGACATCCTTTGTGACCCAGCTCCACCTGTTACTAGCTAGGCGACCGTGGGAAAGCGCTTGACTTCTCCATCTCGGTCTCCCAATATGAAAGAAGGAATTCCGGTGCCTTTGTCAGAGATAGTTTAGCAGAGATCATGCTTGTGAAGTTCTTCACCCAGTGCCAGTCACTGAGTCAGAGCAAAATAATTGTTCACTGTTGTTGCTAGTATGATCCTAATATTAAAAAAGAACATGTGACTTAGAGTGGTAAATATGTCAGGACAGGGTTAAACCAGAGACCAAACTGCTAACCTTGATCCTAGACTCTTACCAAGCACCGGCAACTAGAGGGCCCTGCGCTTTCCCTGACCTGCCGCAGAAAGGCCACCCTGATGAGAAGGGGACTGTGCTCCCAGGAGTGAGTAGGGGGAGAGAAACTGGGATCCAGGGTGGCAACGCTGGCCACAAGTGTGCCCTTGGTCAGTGTCTGCAAACTGATAGATGGCGACAAAGATGCTGAGCAGGTGCCGCTGCAGGGCCCATGTCTCCTTGCACCTTGGGAAATGCCACCTGTTGGTGACTGGTAGAGAGATCTGACCAGACGCATATCTGTCTTGCACAAAGAGCTGCCGTGCTTGCGTTCCAGGGCCCATCGGCCTCTTCCTCAAGCAACCTGGGAGTCTTTGAATCGGAGTGTCTGATCCAGGGGTCTCAGCTTCTGCGAGGAGCATGCACCCAAGTCCCTGGGCCTGTTCTCCCACTGCTTCTACAGCCTGGAATTCTTTTATGTGCAAATACTGCCTGTTGAAATTGCATCCTTGAAGCCTCGTGGAAACAGATGGCCCAGAATCCATCATCCCCGCCTCGGTGCTCACATCACATTACGCCTTTGCCTCCCGTGAAGCGCTTCATTCATGCAGCTCGTCCCTTACATTTGCCTGAAGGCTGAGAACATAAGCCAGCCCACCTGAGTTGTAAACACACAGCACCCGGCCAGGCCCACTAGATGTCTGTTGAATCTCTGTGAGCAGACAATACAAAAGATGGACTTCTAACTCACAGCTGGTCCACCAGCCAGCCCTGGGCGGGACCCAAGTCATGGACCTAGTCTAGGAAGGTGGCCCCCAAGAGTCCCCCTCCCGCCCCAGCACTGAGTGGGCATGGGCACACGACTCCTGTGGGTGTTAGGAGAAAGAGGCCCATTCAAGGGTGGCCTATAAAACCTCTTAGCTCGCACTCAAGGCTTATATCACCCTTCAAAGTGTGGTCAGCACAGTGTTCCTGCACTGCGGCGGCAGGGGACGGTGACATGATTTACGTGCGTAATTAACCGGCCGCTGCACACAGACTGAGCAAACACGGTGCACTTGGCTGAGATTACCTGCTTCCGAGCGCCCACTTTTCTCATGGGGTTCAAAGACATTCCAGCGCAAGGGCTGAATCAGCTGCTGTTGGGACTTTCTGTCACAGGTTCTGGATCTGGGGCTAGGAGTTCTCAAATCAGCAGCAGCTCTGGCCATTCAGTTTCCAAAACAAGCCCTTCTGAGTCGTTAGCTTGGGAGAGGGCAGTGAAGGGTCTGTGTCTGGGCCCCTAGAGCTTCAGGCTCCGCCCACACCCATCTGTCCTCCACAGGAGCGTTTAAAGTGTCAGCTGCCTTTGACTCTGTAGGTCATCTTCTTCTGGAGACTATCCACTTGAATTCGGGGTACCCTGCCTGACTGGCCGTTCTTCTGTGCTGTCCTGCTGGACCTTCCCAGCTCCCCGCCCTCAGAACATGGAGGGCTCAGGGGCCCCCTTCACAAAACTCCCTTCTGCATCCTTACTCACCTGTCAGTCACCTCCCTGAAGCTATCTCCATCCTTGACCTTCCTTCTGACACCTCCACCTGGTTGTCTATCAGGCGCTCAGGATGAGCACCCCAAACCAGACTCTGAGTCTCCCCCTTCCCCCATACCTGCTCCTCCCACATTCTTCTCCATCTCAGGAAATCTCGACAAGCTATCCAGTTTGTTTTGTTTGCTGCTATCCCCAGAATCTATAGCAATGTCTGAATGGAGGAGACACAGTCACATGAATGAATCACCTAGTTAACTGACTTGGAAGGGCTGCAGAGATGGAAAATGAAGCGCAGAGAAGTAAGCTGCTCGCCCCAGGGGCGCACAGCTAGCGCGTGGCCGGGAACAACGCCCAGGACTGAGAACAAGCTATGGCTGCCTGCCTGTCCCATCACACGCCTTTTCTCTCCTGGAGTTTGACCTTCCAAACCAGGGTGCCTGGAAGTCTTTCATGGGGCTAGTGCTGAGGGAGAGGAAGGAAAAGTGTCTAGAGGGCTGGTGCCCTCCCTCTGGGAAGTCACAGTCCCTGTGGGGACCAGACAGACTGAGAAAAGCAGGGTAGGAGGGTGGGAGATGCAGAGGAGCCTTGGTGTTTAGAAAGGACGTGAGTCTCCTGCCGTGAGGCAGAGCTTCCTGAGAGATGAGCCAAAGATGACCTGCTGGCTGTGTGAGGTTGGGGGTGACCAGAGTACCCCCAGACTTTTACCCCAATGTGCCCTCCCAATCTTACCATTTTCTATGTGAGTCTAGATGGGAAAAGGCTTAGAAAGGGAACCAGTAGCAAAGAGCTGCATTGTACCAGCACTTTCTGTCAGTCTCTTTTTGAAAAAGTTTTCAAACCACTCACTATTATCACGCAAGACCAAGGAGAAGGTGGGGTTGGCCCACAGGTCTCCCTGCAGGAAGACCTGCTCAGGCCTAGGCTCTGGGGAAGCCCCATCCTTCTACTTTGCCCCTCCCCAAGCGGAGGCGACCACCTCCTGCCCCTGCCTCCCCGGACCCTCTGCCCGCACTGTCCCTGCTGGGCTGCAGGCCCCTCTCGACTGGGAGCTCCTGAGCAGGTGCGCACCCCCATCCGTCCCTGCAACCTGCAGCCCTCAGAGCCTGGCAGCAGGTGTTGGTGATACTGAGCCAGGGGAAATGAAGGTGTGTATGAAGACATGGGTAGGTTTTTTGACGTGCAAAGTCCCAGTTAAGCAGGGAACAGTTCCGGGTTCAGACCCTAGTCCGGGAGCGCCCCAGTGTCCAGTCAAGCAGGCTGTCTCCTCGCTGTGGCCTCCGGTGTATGTGCTGGGCTGCGGAGGCCCCAGGCCTACCTTGGGAAATGAGGCTGCTGAGGCAAGACTGTGAACTCCAACAAGAGAACCCCAAGGCCCCATGCCGTACCCAACATGGTTATTCTCCTGTCATGCGGACCCAGCAGCACAGGATTTAGAAAGTCAGGAATGCTGTCTGGATTGGGGATGATGGGATTGAGAGGGGATCCCCAGCCAAGGAGCTTAAGGAAGATGCTCATACTAGAGCAATTGTTTTTGCCTCTGCTTTCTAATCCTGAGAAATGTCGTTGAGTCCTAAATTGATTCCTTCTCCCTGGGCCCCGATTCAGGCAGAAGCTCAGGCTGCCAACAGAGAGTTTGGGGCTCATAACTCAGCCATGGGCAGGGCCTGGGGGGGCCTGATTCCAATTAAAGATGTCAAATGTATTTATGGATTATGCAATCAACAGGTACGTAGCAGCCGCGATAGCTGGTGGGCCACCCTGGAGATAAACCTGTAATTAATTAATCCCAGGGGGTCTGCCAAGTTCTGTTCCAAACATGCATGCTCTGGGGGATACTGGGGACCAAGTCTAGGGCCTGCTTTCGAGCCCGCCTCACTTCGGGGAGGGCCAAGGAGCTTGGCTGTCTGAACAGAGCAGAATGTTAGACTCAGGGGACCTGGGTTTGAATCACAACTCTCATCACTCAACTAACCTGACTGATGTGACCTTCAACATGTCACTGAAACTCTCAGGGCCTCAGTCTCTGATTCTGAATTTGGGGAGAATGATACTTCCCTCCCTAGGCCTGGTTAGGAACTAATTGAGACAATGTACATGAAACGGACTTGCCAGCGATGCCCACCTGTGTCTTTCTGTCCCTCTGGGTTCTGAGGACCCGACAGAGGCTCAGACAAGATCCTTAGGTCATTCACTCTACAAACTAACCCTCACCAGGTTCTGAGCTGCACCCCAGGGCCAAGAACTGAGTCGGGGGAGTCCACCCACTCCAGGAACTCCCGGTCCAGAGAGGGGATGCCCACCCCACCCAGGACTACAGGAAGAGTGATGACAGAGATGGGGACAAACGCGGCCCTCAGTGAAGTGCCAGACACTGCACTCCGCACCGCCCACATGTCAACTCGTCAGCCTCACCTTTATTCTACCAGGTAGATAGGGTCACTGCTTCAGAGCCATGCAGTTTCAGAGAGATGGAGCAGTGCTGCAGCTCATGCCCTGCCCAGGCAGTGGGGCCATCACCAGCTTTTCCCAGAGTCACCAGGTGCTGCACGCAAGATGTGTCCCCATTCTAGAGCTGTGCGATTGGACATCCTTCGTTCTCTGTCTCCCTTCCCTGCCCCCTCAGATCTGTGATTTTCATGTCCCTCTGACTACAGCCTGGGGCAGAGACTGTAGGGACCCAGTGAGAGGGTCGATCCCATAATCCGGGTGAAAGACAGTGAGGTCTGGGGCGGGCACTGTCACTTGGGAAGGAGAAGGCCACGGTGTCCAGAGACGTATTTAAGAGGCTTGCTCAGCCTGACTGAGAGGCTGGTTAGGTGTGTGTGTGCGCCTGGGCACGCATGCCTTTGCACGAGTGTGCATGAGAATGCCTGTATGTCCCTGAGCATGTGTGAGCGCATGATGTGTGTGTGTTCAAGTGAGCAGGTGCTGTGCAGTGTGAGTGTGCAGTGGACAGTGACGAGAGTCCAGCTAGAGCGCCAGGCTCGTGGGTGGAGTGGAAGATGGCCCAGCGTCAAGCCAGTCCCATGCATCACCAACCCGTTTGGCCATGGCCGTGTCTGTCAGCCTGCACTTACACAGTGGGCTCTGTTTCGAGAATAGACTCTGGTGAGGCTGTGGCCTCTCAGGTGACGCTTGTTACACTGTAAGCACCTCCTGGGGGCTGACTGGACAGCTGACAGTCCAGTCCCCTCTAGAGCTGGTGATGCGTGGTGTCTGCAGCTCTTTAAAAGTGCCACCAAAAAGGATGCAGTCTTCCCCAATGACTGACTTGCGGGAGAGTATCTAAACCTGTTGGTTGTATCTGACCCTGGAAAACACTGTTCGACACCCTGGTGTTACAGGACATTTGGTGGGTGAAGGAAGCAAGGACACCCGGCTGGCTCAGAGAGCCAGCAGGAACCCCACAGAGGATCTGCAGACTCATTGCCTGTGGGTGCAGATTCCACTGACCCCGCTCCAGAGGTGGGGTGATCACCCCTCTTTGGAAAAGAGCAGGCCATGGTGTCCAGAGACTTATTTAAGGGGCTTGCTCAGCCTGACTACCCATCCCCACCAACCAAGCAGGACAATTTATACCTGATTTCTTGCTAGGACACATGCAGGTCCCTGAGCAAAGACTTCCAGCAAGGTTAGCCCGGCTGAGGCCAGCTGTGGAGGTCTGACCAAAAAGGCCATTGTCTCTGGAGGGGAGACAGGCTGAGAGGGGAGGCCAGTGGCCAAGTCTGAGTGCAAACAAACTGCACCCTCTCCTGCTCTCTCAGTCTCCTTCCTCCTGGTACTGCTGATTGTCTTCCTGAAATTCAACCCCAAGTTAGAAATGAACCCTCCCTGATGGATGAAGTCCTGCCTGGGAGCTGAATGTTTCTGTCAAGAGCATGGCCTTTGGCCTTGGGCTGCTGGGCACCAGTCAGCTCCGCCGGCTCACTCAGTGACATGAGCACATTACTGAACCTCTCTCCCTAAGTCTCGTGGGATGAAGTAGGGGCTGGAGCAGTATCTGCCTCATATAAACGTGTGAGTATTAAATAAGAAAGCCCTTGGAAGAGCCCTGACTTCTAGTGATTCTTGCCCTGATATTCTCTCAGAGTGGGAGCCTGGGGCACTAATTGCGTACTGGGGTTGTTTTCAATTCTTTGCTCTTAGAGCTTCTAAGAGGATTCCCAGGTCTTAGAAGATAGGTTCCCCAGAAGCACAGTTAACCTCTTTCCAGGTACAGGTGATATAGTCTGTCAGGAGGCAAGTAAAAGGCCCTGGGCCTGCGTTCTGTCATGAGGCGGCTCCTGGGGAGCAGTAAAATGGAAGGAAACTGGGTGGCATGGGTGCGAGACAGGAGGTAGAAAGTGGAGACTGTCAGAAAGGCCGGTGGTGAAGGAGAGAAGGGTGGTGCAAGGCCAGGACCGGTGTGGTGGTCCCTCTAAGGCACCCTTGAGTCTCAAATATTGTTCAGTCAGGAAACCATTCTTAGCAAATGTCCTCATGTGGAAAAAATGCAAATCCTCCCGCTCTTGGTCCCAAGGTTTTGACATTTCCTGCTAAGGAGCCCACTGTACCACTAGCCCATTAGAGGACAGATGGATCCCACTAAGTCACTTTCTCTCCTGATTCCAAACCTGACCTCCTGAGCCCCAGGCCTTCTCTCTGGTATGAGCATCCAAAGAATTTTAGGCTTTTGTCTGGGTGACAAGAAAGAAAAAATTCAGTTCTGTTTAACAAACACTCCATTTACTGGGCTCTGAGAACCTAGAGATGATTAAGGGGACATCCCTGCCCTTGGGTTGCTCCCAGTCCAGAACAGTCACAAACATGTATTGGATGCCTACTATATGCCAGGCACACTACCAAATAAAGACAACACACATGGCCCCATTTAACTCCATATGGACTGTTGTTTCCCCATTGGAAGAAGAGATGGAAGCTCTGAGAAGTTAGACAACTTGCCAAGTTTACAAGCTAAGAAGGCTGAGGACCAAGATTCCCAACCAGACTGCCCATAGTCCAGTGGGAAGGATCAGTCTCTTCCTTTCAACATGCATAGTCCATTCATTACCTTCCAAGGGTATGGATAAGCCTGAGGATTAGTTAAAGCCATTTGACTCAAAAAGCAAGAAGTAGCTTGCCTAAGATCATCGGTCAATGACATGACAGCTCTGTATGTGAACCCATTCTATGACTGCTTATATTTTGAATTATTTTCTTAGTGCTTCCATGGCGATTATACTTAACATCTTAATTTATAACACTAATTCAGATTAATATCAATCACAATAATATATGAAACTTAGACCCTAGAAAGCTTCTTTCCCTCTGTGCTCTTACTGTCTCACACATTATTTCCTGAAGTGTTATAAAACCCATCAGCACATACATAATTGTTGCTTTATGCAACTACCTTTAAAATCAGATAAGAGGGAAAAGAGTTACAAACAAAAAATAATTTGTGCTATCTTCTATGTATTTACCTAAAATTTACCTTTGCCATTATTCTGTCTCTTCATGTGGTTTCAAGTTATTATCTGATATCCTTTCATTTCCGCCTGAAGGACTCTCTTTAGTGTTTCTTATAGGGTAGGTCTGCTGACAACACCTTCTCTTTGTTTTTATTTTTCTGAGAATGCCTTTGTTTCCATTATTCTCGAAGGATAGTCTTGCTGGATATAGAATTCTTTGGATATAGAATTCTTTGCCTCCATTTGTCTGACAAGTTCCCCTAGTTCTCCATGTCTATGTTCTAGAGCCTCAACTGTCCAGCCACCATCATTTTCTAACCTGGGATTCTAAGTCCATTGTCTTCTGGAACCTTGCCTGTCATGCAGCTCTGGTGGTTCCTAAAGCTACACACAGTTGAGCCAAAGTTTTGCTTTGGTTTAACCATTTTGAGGGAAAGGACAAACAACAGTTGACTATTTCTGATGAGGAATCAGGTATGAGTTTTATTCAGAAATGTGATGGGTTATTTTTCTCATGTTTTATAGGTTCTCTTTGTCTTTGACTTTCAGCACTGATTATGTTAAATCTAGGTGTGAAATTCTGTTATTTATTCTACCTGGAGATCATTGAATTTCCTGGATGTGTAGATTAAAGTTTGCATCAAATTTGTGTTTTCCACTGTGGTTACTTCAGTCATCTTCCTGCCTCTTCTTCTGTCTACTCACCTTCTGGGACTCCCACTATGCACATTGTCGAGTCTGTCTTCACTTTCTTGTTCATTTTTATTTCTGTTCCTCAGAAAGAACTATCTAAATTGACCTCTCTTTAAGTGTGTGAATTCGTTCTTCTGCCAGCTCATATCTACTGTGGAGCCCTCTGGTAGTACTTTCATTTCACTGATGGTGCTTTCCAACTACACAACACGTGATCGTCTGTTTGATTCTTTTTATTAAATGATTTCTCTCTGTAGTGATCGTCTATATCTGGTCAGACATCATTCTCATACTTTGATTCTTTAGACATAATTTGCTAGTTCTTTGAACATATTTAAATAGATAAAGTCTTTGTCTACTGGGAAACACAATTTCTGACCTCCCTTAGAGATGCTTTCTATTAATTGCTTTGTTTTTTTCTGTTTGTGGACTGTCCTTTCTTATTTTTATGTGTTTATAATTCTTTTGTTGAAAACCCAGTGTTTGAAATAAAAAGACTGGATAACCCTGGAAATAAGAACCCACCTCACCCACTTCCAGGCTCTGCTAAGCCTGTGAGCACTACCTTTAGCCTAGTGGCTTTCCTGCATCAATTATGTAAAGTGTTTATCCTTTGTCATGCTTAGCCACTGAAGTCTGCTCATCACCGTTAGCTTAATAGTCAACTAATGATCTATTGTTTGTCCCAACTGCTATTCCCTGCCTCAGGCTGCTTTGATGTTAAGCAATAGCCTCTGATTGTTTTTCAACAAACACCCCTAGGGAAAGGCTTTTAGCACAAGGGGAGTGCCAAGTCAGGTCAAATACAGACAGCCTTGAGAGTGGGGTCTTCCAGGGAATTAGCAGCAGGTCAGAGGGTGACAGTGCTCTAAGATGAGGCTGTAAAGGAGCTCTGACACCATTTGCAACCTCAGTGGCTGCCAGGCTGCTGATTTTCACTGTGATTATAGGTGTTGGTTTTCAAGACTGCTGCCAAGGGAATGTGGGGGATGGGCATGGGGCAAGTTGAAATGCCACAAAATTTGCAGTTCTTATTGAAATCAAGCTGTTATTTTTGGATCAATGCTCCTGGGTTGCTGCAAGACTTTGGTTAGTTTCCAGCCATCTGAAAAAAAAGTTCATTCTGACCATTTTCTCCTAGTGTTCTCATTTCTCTTAATGGAGGGGTATTTTTGGAGATCCTTACACCACCAAGTGGTTCATGGATGGCCAACTCCTTGTATTTGGCCTGAAAGCAGATATGTGGGTGTGAGGGAGACTGGTTATAGGAGGATACAGAAAGCAATGTCCTGAAGGTCTAGGCCCCAAAAGGCATTCTTGTGATACGAAGGGCCCTAGGAATCCTCAGAAGGGTATGCTCAGCGTAGACTGAACTACCCCTAATGTTGCTGGAGAAAGTGAGACCCTGCATTACTGTGACTGCCAGCATTTTCTGTCACCTGACAGCCTCTTCTGCTAGTGGTCGTTTGCTGACCAGACTTTTGACTAGGGTTTCTTCACTCAACCAAAAGCCACTGCTCCCTCTGGGTGGGTTGTTTTCAGATTTTAAATTTCAGTCCCTCTTCCAGGCTGTGCCTTATAACCTGTTCAGCCAACCGAGCTGAGCCACAGGGAGAGTTTGTTTTAAAACAGGCACCATCTTCCCATCTGCGTGCATCCTTTCCCCTGCTTTTCTGAGCCTGAGTGCAGCACCAGGTAGAGCTGGAATCAGGTCAGGATTCCCTGTCTCAGAACCTCCCTACCAGCGTCTGCCACAGTGCCCACAATTCCGCCACCATCAGTAAATCATTGCCTAATCCAAGCATCTGTATTTAAATCAACTCAGATTTCCTGAAATGCAAATTCCAAGGGGTTGCTAGCCTGGTAGTCACACCTGATAGAATCTGCCACTTACCATATGGATGCCTAGGAACATGATTTATACAGTACTCATTTTTAAACCTGTAAGATAAGGTGGCAAGGGCAGGGTTCTGAAAAAGAGCTTTTTGAGAGTAGAAGCCTATGATTGCCCAACTCTGATTATAACAGTGAGAAGGGATTATTTTTTCAGAATAGGGTTAGAGGTCTCTCTGTGTTCCCATGAAGTTCAGAACCTCCAAGTAACCCAAAATATTGACTATGCTGTGTCTGCCCCTCTACACCGACTATGCAAGAACCACCCAGATTCATCTCACGCCCCAACACCCGCACCAGGGCTCCTACACGCAAATGCTCAAGTAATGCCAGTTCCCACTGTAATGTCCTTGAGACTCGCTGGAGTTCCCTGTCACATGCAGGCTCAGTATATCTGCAGAAGACTGTGAAAGCAAGAGAGGGAAGACATGATTACAGCCCTTTAGCATTTGCAGATGTGTCTACCACTCTTAGTCACACACTAAAACATATTTATTGAGTTCCTACTAGTGTTGTACATTTAATCACCTCCCCGAAGGGAAATGCTTCTATTAGTCCTGCTTTGCAGATCAGGAAGCCAAGGTTCTAAAAGATGTCCCCTCCATGGTCACATTCACTGTCGGTCTGACTAGACCGGAGACTTGGGGCTCCCAGTCACTGCTGCTATCTTCAGCCTCTCCTGCCAGACTGACTCCCAAGGCCCAGAATCGGATGCTAATGATCAGAAAATGCAAGCTCCGGGGGTGGGGGCTATTGACTGTATCAGTGCCTAGAGCAGCGCCTAGCAGGAGCAAATGTTCCATAGACGTAGGTCTGCTCAAATGAGTGAATCTTCTGAGATTTGCATAGAGGATCAGAGTCATGAAGAGGCTGCCACGAGTGGGAGTGAGGAGGAACCGCATGTCTTAAGCCACACCCCGTGTGTCAGGCATGCCTCAGACTCTCTTTGTCCCCACGACACCCTGGGGATAGGAACAACACACAAAGGCCCAGGGAAAGGAGTCATTCTTGCCTAGAGTTACTTAACCTAGCCAGCTAGGGACTTGAACCCAGGTCCCTGCAGTGCCGGATTCAGGTGCTTCCCATCCTCCACGGCTTTGGGCCCCACTCTGCTCATTTGATAGAGAGTCAAGGGCGTCATCACTGGGCCCACAGCGGCTTGCCGTCCAGCTACTCTTCCTGGCACTCTGAAGTTGCCCAGAGCACGCACCCTGTGAGGCTGGTGTCTCCAGCAAGCTCCCGGGAGCTGACAAGGCTCCAGAACCAGAGTGCTCACACGTCCCAGATCACACAAAGCCGGTCATGCTGTGCCGCCCTGGCCAAGGAGCCCCAGGCTGTGCTGAGTGTATTTTAAATCCATTCTGACTCCCCAGAAAGTCTGTTTTTGTTATTCACGCTGACCTTTTCAACTCCACGCAGTCCTGCATTTTTCCCGAGGCCTCAGTAGGACCTATTAATAATTCTGCTCTCCCACCAAGGCCCTGGGCTCCCGCCTGCTCTCCTGTGCAGTGCAAGTCAGTCCCTCCACTGCTGGTGAGCCAGCTCTCTCTCTGAGGATCAGAGGGGAAACGGCAGCCCCGCCCCCATCTATGGAGAGGGGTCTGCACATGGCCACCGCCTATGCTCTTCAAAGGGGAGGACAGGTGGTCCAGCTGACCACGAACAGGATCAGGCACTCCATGGCCGGCAGAAAGTGACTGAGACCAGGCCCCCTGCCTCCGGCTGCTTTCTCCTCTCTCTGAGCAAACATCTCTGCAAATAAATCTCCTCTTTCTTCCTTTCTCTCTCTCTCCTGGGTTACTGCTTCAGTTTCATTAAAGACTCTGGAAACATTCTTCAGCTTCAGCCGAGATATATAATACGGAGAACAGAGATTTGCTTCATAACCCACAAACTATTAAAAATATTAGTGTCCCCCAGAGAGTCTCTCTTAAAGACTCCTTCTCCCTCTCTGCCTCCCTCTCCCCGAGGCTCACAGTGCCAACAATAATGCAGGCAGGCTGGTCTGAGCCATTTCCTTGAAAATAAAGAGGAGATAACAGGCCTCGGAGAAACCTCTCTTTGTGCCTGAATAATGTCCGTCAGCCCATACATCTAGTGAGAGCTTTGTGCTTGTCAAAGCCCCTTTCATCACTATTATCTTGTCTGATCCTCAGAGATGTGCAAAGTGGGGTCATGTCCCTTTTGTGAGGAGGGGAAACTGAGGTCACAGACCAGGGAGGTGATTTGACTTTGCAGCAGAGCTGGGACTAGAACCCGATTCCTTCGGATTCCCAGCCTGGAGTGTTTTCTCATTCAAGGGAGTGTATTCATGTCTTCATTTCTTGGCAGCAAAGCATATAGGTGATGCATATGCAGCCCCTGAGTGCCCTCCATCCTCAGTGTCTGCCAAGGGGCTGGTGTCTGATGTCCTTGCAGGCTGCCTGTCCTTCACTGGTTCCTCCAAGATGTGCTGAGGGGTCCTCTGGGCCACGCCATTCCTTGGGGCTGGGAACCAGGCTGGGGTGGATGAGGGTGACGAGCAAGCTGCTACCTGCAGCGAGGTCCCATCCAGTAAGAGAGCCGTGAGACCCCGAAAGACCAGGTCAGGTGCTAGAGCACAGGGGGACTCCTGATAGGCAGACAGGTTCTTGGGAGGGATGCTCAGCTGGAATTTCTAAGAATGGATAGAAGTTAGGAGAGGGGGATGAAAAAGAGAAGCAAGTTCAAGACCCAGAGGCCAGAGGGGGACTGAGATTTTAGAAGATCAGCTAGGGGTACAGCCATGGGGTGAAGAGCGATGAGAGACCAAGCAGGAGAGTCCTGGGACCCTCACCCTAGGTAATAAATTGACTGTTCCTAAAAGTGATGAGGTGCAGCAAAGGACTGTTAATGTTTTTTAAATGTGTCTTAAGTGTCATTTGTGACTGTTTTTTCATGGCGTATTCATGGGTGCTTAAGTTCTGATTGGGTCTTAGAACTGATGGAGAACGAAATGAGGGGGACAGAGATGAGGGAGAGAACAGAGAGGTGACCTGAATGGAGCAGGACGGGGGAGAGTCATGAGTTAAAGAGTTGGGAGGTGGACTTGGGGACCCAATGGTGATGGTGACCAGGAGGGTGGAGTACAGACTGATCCCCAGAGCAAGACACCTGGCTTTAGCCAGTGGATTTGGATAATGAGTGACAGCTGAGAGACTGAGGTGCAGAGGACTAATAGGTCAGTATTCCCCTCACCTCAAAGTCTGTTCCCTGGGCTGAGCTTCAACCTCAGTCCTCCCAGCTGTGGCTCCTGAATTCTTCCCACTCCCCTTCCATCCTTCCCCAAACAGGCCCCTCTTCCAGGGGGATATATGGGCCACCTCAGGGTCTGAGAAGCTGACACCTTCCTGGTGTCTTGCCCTCTGGGATATTAATAATCAATTTCCTCTAAGAATTTGCAAGCCAAGGCCAGTCCTAATGTCAGAGCACAAGGGACACGGCCAGCATAAGACCTCTCTGGGTGACCTTGGACCAGTCATACTCCTCTCCAAGCCTCTGGGGCAGACATCAGATGAGAGCGCTGCCTTCGGACCTCAGTCCCACTAGCCACTGGCGTGTCCAGAGCGTGTTGCCGGACCGGACACACAGCAGGCACGTGCAGCATGGAGGCAGCTAATGTAGCCGAGAGAGCGTGTTGAAGGGGCTGGGTTCTGGCCCTGTTGCTTCCACCTGCTTGCTGGGAGACCCTGGATGCCCCGTCACATGCGGGCTGCAGCTCCCAGATCTTGTATGGGCCTCACTTTCAAGGATACGGCTTCTTGCAGCTGATGCTCAGCTGCTCACTCTGCATGGGGCCGAATTCAGCCCATCTGGAGTAGAAGAGAGGCAGGCTGAGGCCGGAGAGCCCACCTCCTAGCCAGGCCACCGAGAGCGAGGCCCTGATGGAGGGGCTGGCATAGTGCTCTGTGAGCTCAGCCACCAAGGAGACCTGTACACTGAGAGCTCTTTCTTTATTCTTTGCTCCATGGATGGAGGCAAGGTGAGCGCTCACAGGCTGCAGCAGCTGCTGCTCTAGTGACCACACCTGCACAGTGACCATCACACTGAGGAAGAGGGGCGAGAGACACACAGTGATGTATGTCCCCTGCCACACTGCACTCCATCCGCACTACCCCTCCCTGCCTCCCTTCTCTGGGGGCCAATCATAGACTTGCTGCGAGATTTTCAGGGGCCTGTGTAGAAGAGTTCAGAATTCCGGGGAAAGTGCTGCCCCTTTGGAGTGGTGACTAGGGGTAGAAGCTGAACCTGAGGCTCTGGATTGAAGCAGAGGGCAGCCATCAAGTGCGGCGCTGACCGTGTGGCCCTGGGCTGAGCCTCCAGCTGTGAGGATGGGCTCTTTGTCCCTGAGCTAACGGGGAAACCGTGGCTCCCCATTTGGGATCCCTGGCCTGTCACAGCGCCTCTCCGACCCCACTGGGACTCACACCTTTCAAGTTCCAGCCTCACAGCTCTCTTGACCACATCTTGAAGTGGTGCCTTGAGTGGCTGTCCCAAGATGGACCTCACTATCGGCCACAGTGTTGGTGGTTTTGCCCTCCTGGGGCCTCAGTTCCCCTCTGAGCAGTTCTCAGTATCTGGATGATTCTCCCAAGGTTTCCCTGCCGGGTTTGCCCTCTGTTTTCTCTGCTCCATGATGCCTTGTCCTCACCTTAGCAGGACGGCAGGTGCCCCTGCACTCTGAAAGGCTCCTTACTTCTGGGAATGACCTCTGCATCTCCATGCCCATGCTTCATGTTCCAGCGATGTAAGCATCACTCCTGCAGATCAGAGACAAAGGGACTTGCCATGGGCCACACAGAGGAGGTGACAGGGGCATCCGAACTTGGGCAATTGGAATGGGAGCACATGCAGATACTCCAGACACTCCTGTCGGCTGAGATCAGCCCGTTTTGCTGACTTCCCCATCTGTCCGCGGTTCCAGAGTCCTGAACTAGTGGTGGGGGACTTGTTGGCTGGCCCCTCCATCGCCGGCCTCCTGGTTCTCAGAGGCTGGGGGCGGACTGGCGGGAGCCTACTGGGGTGGATGAAGGTGCCTGAGCAGCCCCACCAGGGACTCCTGGAGTGCCCTCACCCTCCCCATCCCGCAGCCACACGTCGTCCGCCTGGTCTTACAGCGAGTTTGAACCCCTGGCACAGAAGGATGTGAGGCCCCAAGGTTTTGCAGTCTTGGCCCAGGGACACACAGCATGCAGGTCACTACAGAAATGGAGCTCAGGGACCCTGCTACACTCTTCCAGCGGCTGCCTAAACATCTTCTCTGGTGGTGTAGCCTTAGAAGTACCGTACGTACCGCTTTAAATGGACAGTACCGCTGTTTTCCTATTTCCCGCCCAGCCAGTCTGTCCCATTTTTATAAACCAGGGCCGTCTGTGATGGGCAAAGGGGCAGCTGAGTTGCCCTAGGCCCAATCTGTTGAGGGGGCCCAAAAGCCCTGTCCTGCTTCTGTCTCAAGGAAATATAGAAATAGAAGCATCCAGAACCATGTCCTCAGTTCTGCGTGTTGAATACTATGGCTTCTCCTAGCTCCGCAAGAACACTCGGACCTTCTTATTTATTTAAAATAATTTACGATCACATTACTCTTATGCATACCTTAAACCTGGTTAAGATTATAATGCAACATTCTTTCAATAACGTCGATTGAAAAGTAAATTAAAAATAAGATTGGGGGATATGTCAAAGGGACACAGGAGTAAATTGAAAGAGCTCCCAATGGCCAAAATATGAAAACCTTCAGCAGTCAAGTTGTATTGGAATATAAATATTAAATAACTAGGTATTTTGAGATAAACTTCATACATAAAATATATATCATGAGTTGAATTTATCTTGTATTAAATAAGCTATAGGCCATAAGTTAAACCACAACTAAAAGCAATGATAAAACTAGAAAACTTGTCACCCAGAGAGAGAGGTATTTCTCCTTCGCCTTCAGCTGCACTTGTGTCCGTGGACTCGGCTCTGGCCGCTGGCTGCCCACTTCAAGCTGGGCGGGTGCTTGACTTTCAGGGTGCACACACCCTCCCGTCCAACAGCCGGCATGCCCCCCAGCATGTCTCTGCTGCTAGTTACCAAGTGTTTCCCAACCGCTATGCACCGGAGGAGCACACCGTGCTGCTCTGTGTTCTCTTAGAGCCTCACACTCTCCCCAGTGAACAGACGAGGAAACCAAGACTCACTGAGCGTTAGGGACTTACTCAGTGCCACTCAGCATGTCAGCGGCAGGGATAGCGTGCACCAGGCTCCATACTCCCAGCTAGAATGACCATATTTCCTTGAGACAGAAACGGGACATTGGGATGGCAAAAGCAGGAAGTATGCTCTGGTGACTACGGAGAGGGGAGGAGGTGGAGCAATCTGAGCAGAAGCAGAGCAGCCAGGCCAGCAACAAGTACTATGAGATGCTGATCAGTGATCACATAGTAATGATGTGCGGTCTGGCAGAACTTCATGCAAAAGGCCAGGGACAGTACAAGGAATTTGGGCATCATAGACAAAGGCAAAAACCAAAGCCCCACTCTAAATGTCCTGCATAAAACACATGCTACTTTCACCATTCCAGTGCCAGGAAATGTGCAATAATCCCCACGCTGACAGAGATAACCCCTGTAATGCAGAGATAGCCCCCACAGTACTTACCTGAGGTTCAACCACGCTGCAGTGTTTTGCTCTCTTTGAAGAAACAGGTGTGTGGGGTGGGCGGGAATCCTCTTGCGTGGGATCCTGTTTCCTCGCAGTGGGGCAGAAATAGCAGCAGTGGCTGTGGCCAACTGCAGTCAGCACTGGCAAGGGTCATCTTTAATACTGGGCAACTCAACAGCCCCTTTTGCCCTGCATTAAAAAGTGCCCTGGTTTAATAAATGGTCATTATAAAAATGACAAACTTGACATTTATATTCAAATGCAGGACAGTTGGGAAATAAGAAAAAAAAAACGATACTGTCTCATTTAAAACAATATATGTGGTCAGCCTACTCCCAGCCCGCAGCCCCACACACTGAGAGTCAAAGGAGTGGGGCTACATGCTGGGAATGCAGCAATTTCTTCCCACTTAGTTCCCACCCATAGGGTTCCCAGAGTCCTGGGCGTTTTCTCATACGGATGGAGAGAGTATGTCTTGCAAAGAGAAACATGCTTCCTGAAATGAGTCTCTCTGAACCCACTCTGCCCTGAGCCAGGCGTTAGAAGCTGTGACCAGGGCCCCTCTGCTCCTGCCCCAGCAGAGCTCAGCATCCAGTCCCAGAGACCCACGAGCTCTTCAATATAAACCCACAAAGAATGGATACTCAGTCTAGGAGGGTGTCAGGTGGAGTGGTGGCAGGAGCATCTTCCGGATAGGGACATATCTAAACAAAAGTATGAAAGACAATGGTGTCTGACAGGACTCAAGGCTAGTTGACCTTTCTGAACCAAACTATACGTAAGTGGGAGAGGCATCTAAAGAAGGTACTATCAGGCATGAGGGTAAGGAGGTCATGGGAGCCAAAGTGGGCTTCGGAGCCAGCAGCGAGGTCAGACTTTTGCTGTGGGAAGTTCATTCCAGTGGCAGATCTGGTGCTAGACTATGACTTTCTTTCTCTGGGCCTCTCTTTCTGCATTTCCAAGATAGTTGTTGTGAGAGTTAATGAGAACCCAGATTTGCAAGTGCTTTGGAAACTAGGGGGGTCAGCCTTTATTCCTGCTTGTGTTGTGCTTTGAAAGGAAGGCATCTAGCCTCTGCTCCACCCTTAGCCTGTTACGTGATCTTGAAAAAGTCACCCCCTTCTTCTGAGACTCCCCCAGGGGAACACTTGGGACGAGCCATCCGTCTTCCTCACAGGGACATGTAAACGACATAAAGACATAGCAAGTCCAGGGCCTGTGTGGCCACCGGTCTTCCCCTACAGGCAGCTGTGTGTGTGCGTGTGCGTGTGTGCGTGTGTGCATGTGTGTGTGCGCGCGTGCGTGCGTGCGCGCGCGTGTGTGCATGCGTGTGTATGCGTGCGTGTGCGTGTGTGCATGCGTGCACAGGTTGGGGGTGCTTTCTGGCTCTGTGAGGTGTGTGCTGCGCTCTCTGGGCCTTTTACAGACTGTTTATGACGTGCCACTGCGGTAACTGCCCATGATTAGCTGCTCCACGGGCGGTTCCAGGGGACTGGGAACAATGGAACAAAGTGGAAGAAATGCTTAAAGGTCCAGGAGCTTCGAATGTAGCCCCCTTGGTAATTCATCCTGTCACCTGCACTGGGCCACCACCCACTGGTGTCCTCTGCTGCCAGCGAGCTTGAGCAGTGGGATGGCCGGGGCATGGCCTTCAGCAAGCCTCCTCCACCTCTGAGGCGAGCTGGGCATGTTGCTGCTGGTCTCTGGGCCTCGGTTTCCTCGTCTGTGAAGTGGGGGGGCACCGCTCCACCTGCAGGATCATGTGATATCCAGTGAGAGCACAGACGACATGGTCAGTGGGTGGCCACCAGATTTCAGAATTGAACTTGAGGGCCGCCGAGGGCAGCGGACAAGCCGCATTGCTGAAGGGCTCCCCGGAAGCAGACTTGCCGCTCCGTCCGGCGGAAGGCAGTGGGCCTGCCCAGTTGAAGAGGAGTAGGGGCGAGGATGAGGAATGACGGTGTGAACTGACCTGGTCCTGGGCCCCTTCTCTCCCAGATATAGTGAACTTTGCTGGGCTGGCCCGTGTCCCTCAGAGTCCTTGATCCCACACTCAACAGACAGGTTGGGAGGGTTCTAGCCTGAGTCCCTGCATGCTGGCCTGGTGCTGGGCAGTTTCCTAGTGCTCCGTGGCCCCTCACACTCCCTTGTGACGAGGGTGTTAGCAGCCTCCATCTTACAGGTGAGGAAATCTCAGCTCAGGACAGCCAGTGTCAGAGTTGCCAGTATCTCCCAGGGCCAGCGGCAGGGACCGGCCCCAGAACAGGCGCCCAGCCCCTCCAGAGAGAAGAGCACCAGCGGCGCCCTCCTGAGGGTGGGGAGCTGCCTGCGGCTCCTCAGAGCCTTCCAGCAGAAGGATTTCTGAACAGGAACTCACAGGCGTGGGTGGGGTCTAGGGCCCCCCGAGGGCAGACCGTCTGGTCAGACTAGAAGAAAGACTTTCACGGCCTTTGCAGCCTCAATACCGCTCTGTTGTAGCAAAGTCTGTGCTCCTGTCCGGCTGGACTCGAGGCGTCTCTGCCATCACCCATTTCTAGCCTGCCTCCTGCCTTTCTCCCTAGACCAGCACTGCTCCCTCTCTGTCAGCAGACACACTTTTATTCTTAAGCACCACGCATGCCTACCAGAGCGACCTCCCATGAAGCACCCCCTCCCCTGCTCCCCTGCCTCACTGAGCTCTGCACCCAAAGGAGAATCCAGGCAGAGGCCAGAGCTCTGGGGCTGGGAGGCCAGGAGGTGCCTCTGAGGCTCTGCTCGCCCTTTAAAGCCTCCAGCCCCAGGCAGTGACCTGCACATGACCTTGCTGGGGCAGCAAGGCCCGTTCTCTCTTGGAAGTGAAGTCCAACGGGATTTCAGTGCATTTGCTTCAAGAATGTGCTGACACTCCACCAGCTTGGCGGGTTTCTCGGCTGCCTCCGTCATGCAGCTGTCTGTGTCTGTGCACTTCTGCCTCAGGTTCCGATAGCACACCCCCAGGACCCTAGTGTCCCAGGGGAGGTGCATGCCACAGCGCAGCCTAATGGCTCCCAGGGCTCTGCCAGGATCGCCCCGTCTCACACTTGATTCCCTGAAAGCCTTGCCAGCATCTCTTTCCCTCAGTCACTGTCCCCTCAGGGTGGAGAAGGAATTCACCTCAGGATGAAAGGTCTCCAGGGGCGGTGTACCCCAGAGATACTCAGAGAGCCAAGCGTCCCAGCCCCAGACACTGAAACCACCCGTTTGCCTGCTCTGTGTCTCAGGAGCTGGCTTCATGGGCTGTCCAGGCGGAGATGCTGTCAGTACAGCCCAGGTGACATCCTCAGGGGTGCAGCTCTCCCACCACAGCCAGCCCAGAGCCCTGCAGGCCGGCGATTCAAGGAGGACCCGCTCAAGGGGGACACCGGCTCCCGGACCCAAGGGGATAGCCTAAGGTGACAGTCTCTGTATGACATAGTTGATGGGGCCACAGCCTTTTGCAGCCATGCAGACTTACAGTAAATACCGCTCACAGGTCTGTCTCTGTCATTGGTTGCTTTCCCCTCGGGTGGCGGAACAAAACTGTAAAGGTAGCTTCAGAAAGGGTGATGCTACAATGATGATTGAATGTTGTGTAATGTCTCTGTGCCTCCGTTTCCTCATCTTTAAAACGGCGATGATGATAGTACTATATTGTAGGACTCTGAGGAGACAAAAGAGTCAAAAAATGAAAAGCCTACTCTGTCCATTATCTCTTATTTCACAGCCACCCCACAGAAAGGCATTCCATCTTACAGGTGAGGGAACAGCCTGGAGACCCCCAGGGACCAATCAAGGTCACTGAGGAATAGGATTTGGTTCCAAAGCCAGAAATCAGGGCTCCTGTGATGAAGAAGCTCAGTGCGGGGTGCGTTCAAGGGGCCTGTTTGAGCCCAAGATAGCTGAGGTGAGATCAGCACTTCTCGCCAGGACCTCACACCAAGGAGCAGCAGCCTGGGCTCTGGGAGTCACAGATGTCAGAGTAGAAGCTAGAGATCTCTTCTTAGAGCAACCACCGGGGGAGAAATGAAGAGTTCCCTGAACAGTGTCATAAGTGAGTCAGGTGAGGGATGAGCAGCATCTCCCCTGGAGGGGAGAGAGAAGAGAGGAAGGGAAAACAGATGGTATCTGTGTCTGCGTATGTCAGTGTGTCTGACTGTGTGTCAGTATATGTGAGTCTGTGTGGGGGGTGTGTGACTGTGTATGATTATGTGTCAGTATGTGTCTGTGTGTATGTGTGTGGCTATTCATCTGTGTGCAATTGCATGAGTGTGACTTTGTGAGTTCATGTGTATGTGTGTAACTGTGGGTCTGTATAGTGTGTTTGTCCATGAGATTTTGTGCAGGACCTCTGCTGGGCTTTGGTGTATGAGGTGAGTCAAGCGTGAGCATGCCCGTATGTGTGTGCATCTGTGTGTGAAGGTTTGAGAGAGAGAACACATCACTCCAATGCTCAGGGCTGGACAGTGAGGTTAATTACATTTTCTGGTTGGCTGAGAGCTAATCAGCGATGCTTCATTGTTCCAGCCCCTGTAGAATGTTTTCTTCCTCAAATGTCTGCATTTGCTTTTGAAGAGGGACGAAGACAGCCTGAAGGGCATACAGAGGGGTGGCCAGGCTTGGGGTCTGGAATATGTGCTGACTCGCAGAGAACCGGCTCTCAAGATGGGGTGTGCACCCAGAAAGGGCTGGCCCACACAGGGCAGCTGTGTGGTCTTCCCAGGATCACAGCACAGCCCTGTTCTGAGAGGCCAGTAGACTGGGCTGACATGGGCGGGCAGGGTCCAGTTTAGTGTGAAAAGCACTTTCTAGAAGTTGAGGTGACCTTAGATGGAGGTTGGAACATGGCATGTACCTGCCCGTGGGAACATTGCCAGGGTACTTCCTGACTGACCTAGGAAACCAGGATGGTTCTTTCCAGCCCTGACATCTGAGACTGTTATTCCTGATCCTCAAGCCAAGTTCCCAAGCTGAGTCAGGAGCTGGGGGTTCCCCACAATTCCTCTAACAGCCCTGTGATTTCCTATACCCATTTTCAGATGAGGACATGGAAGATTCTGAGATGAAATGATTCCTCATAATTCAAACCAAGAACCTCTGATCGCTACTCTCAGGGCTCCGCAGCACAGAGCTTTCCATAGAACAGTGGTGCTGGCTAGCCTCATGCCAGCTTCCTGCCCTTATCTCCTGCACAGTGCGGGGCAGCGATGGCCCTGTCAGCTCCGGGGGGAGAACCTGTGCTCATCAGGTGACTTTCTGCAAAAGAGAAGTGATGAGGGGTCTGGGAGAAGCCAGGCAGAGCCCGATCACAAGACACCACATGGCACAACACAGACGCCTTTAAAGTTATCTGTTGAAAAACATTTCCTCTAAGGTCAGGAACAAGGCAAGGCTGTCCACTCTCACCACTGCTAGTTAACATTGTACTAGAGTTCGCAACCAGAGCAATTAGACAAGAAAAGAAATAAAAGGAAATGAAATTGGGAAGGAGAAATTAAAACTATCATTATTTGCAGATAACATGATTATATATTGAAAATCCTAAAATCTCTGTCAAAAAATTAAGAGAACTAACCAATGAATAAAGTGGAAGGCTACAAAATCCCTGGACAAATAACCATTGTGTTTTTTGTAAGCAAGCAACATGCTAGAAAAAAAGAAAACCACACTGTTTAAAACAGAAGTAAAAAGAGTCAAATATCTTAGAACATACTTAACAACGAAGGTGAAAGACCTGTACCATGAAAACTATAAGTCCTTCTTAAAGGAAATAGAAGAGGTCAAAAAGAGATGGAAAGACATCCCCTGCTTATGTTTGGGAAGAATCAACATCATTAAACAGTCATCTTACCTAAAGCAATATACAGATGAATGCAATCCCCATTAAAATCATGTGGGCTTATTTTCAGGAAATGGAACAAAAAAACCTTACAATTTATGTGGAACAAATAAAGACCCCAAATAGCCAAAATAATTATGAGGGAAAAGAATGAATCTGGAGGGATAACACTCCCGACATTGAGCTATACTACAAAGTGCTAGTGATCAAAATGGTATGGTACTGCAATGATAATAGAGGCATGATAATAGAGGATGAGTGGAATAGAACTGAATCACCAGAAACTGACTCACACACATAATACAGTCAGTTAACCTACGACAAAGGAACCAAAAACATACGATGAAGAAAGGAAAGGTCCTTTCATTAAATGGTGTTGGGGAAACTAGACAGCCACATGCAAAATAATGAAGTTAGACCACTCTCTAACACCAGCTACAAAAATTAACTCAAAATGGATTAGGGATTTGGACATAGGACTGGAAACCATAAAATTCTTGGAAGACAACATAGGGAAGACATTCTATGACATCAACTTTAGAGAGGCTTTTGGGAACTCAACTCCAGCATCAAGGGAAACAAAAAGAAAAATAAACAACTAGGACTACGTCAAATTAAAGATATCTTCACAGCAAAAGAAAACCACCAAAACAAAAAGCCCACTAAACTGGGAGAAGATATTTGCATTCCGTATTTCTGACAAGGGCTTATTATCCAAAATATGCAAAGAATTCATAAAACTCAGTAGTAGAAAAACAGGCAACCCAATCAATTAATGGAAAGAGGAGTTGGAAGACATTTTTTTCTAACGAGGACATGAAGATGACTAACAGGCACATGAAAAGATGTTCCTACGCACAGGCTATCAGGGAAATGCAAATCAAAATAACACTGAGATTTCACCTTACACCTGAGACCCTGGCTATTATCCAAAGTCTAGAAACAACAAATGTTGGTGAGGATGTGGAGAAAAGGGAACATTTTTACACTGTTGGTGGGAGAGCAAATTTGTGCAACCCCGATGGAAAACAGTATGGAGATGCCTCAAAAAGTTGAAGATGGAAATCCCATATGATACCACAGTCTGACTTCTGGGCATTTACCTGAAAGGTACAAAACATCTACAGAGATTTATACACCCCCATGTTTATAGTAGCTCTATTCACAGTAACTAAGAACTGGAAACTACATAAGTGCTCAACATCGGATGATGGATAAAGAAGATGTGGTACATATACATAATGGAATACTACACAGCCTTTAAAAGAGATGGAATCCTGTCATGAGAATCAACATGGATGGATCTATGCTAAGTGAAACAAGTCAAAAGCAGAAAGATAGATAGCAGATGCTCTCACTCATTAGTGGAATGTGAATAGACAAATCAAAAGAATGATGAAACAAAACCTTTGGACACTTGCCACAGAATGAGGTT
The DNA here is from genome assembly GCA_004363575.1 of Solenodon paradoxus. NCBI lineage: Eukaryota > Metazoa > Chordata > Mammalia > Eulipotyphla > Solenodontidae > Solenodon > Solenodon paradoxus. The sequence continues at coordinate 46,321 of RJWH01002428.1, forward strand.
ACCAGTGGGGATGGGACGGGAGGTGGGGGGAGCAAGTGGTGGCACAGCTCACTGGCCAGTGGGGAGGACACTTGGTGAAGTGGTGGAGGGCAGGGCATGTTGACATGTATCTGAGGAAAGGGGAAACTGCACACATGGGAAACCTACACATATGAGTTTATTTTAATGTGTAAAACAGAGTTGCTACAATAAAATACTGAAAAATAGATAAAGACTCCAGAGCAAGGAAAGGATATACTCTGGTCAACACTTGGCACTACCTGTATGACCGCAGCAAATCACTCAGTCTTCCTGAATCCTGCTTTGGTTTTTAAAGCTGAAATGATCATGATAGGATTTGAGAGAGAAGACTTTGCAAGCTTATGCACCTACAAATAAATGGTATTGTTCTTCCTACGTGGGGAGGGAAGATGGAAGCAAGCTGGCAGGCTTGGCTGGGCAAGAAGCAAAGCAGGAGGTCGGCTCAGAGCCAGGGCCCAGTGGTGCTCACTGCAGCTCCTCCCTGAGATCTCCAGTCCTTCCCTGTAGGTCACTTTCCTGGTGCTCTGGCGGGCGTGCAGTGAGCCAGGCCCTCACTGGCTGACCCTTGGAGCAGGCAGGGGAGGATGGAGGCAAGTGGACTTGCACAAGAAGAGCTGGGAATTGGTCATAAAATGCTACCAGGTTCATTCATTCATGTGACAAATACTTACTGAGCGTATTTTCTGTGCTGGGATTGGGGAGATACTACAGAAGAAAACAAACATCCCAACCCTCGTGGAGTATCTTACCTTCTAGTGGGAGCTGTGATCAATGAGTAACTAGCATCCTGTGTTAGAAGGTAGTGAGTAGAACGTAAATGGGGGTGAGAGTGCCTGAGAAGGAGTTACCATTTTAAGTCAGGGGGTCAGGCAAACCTCCCTGAGAAAACACAGCTGAATAGCAAATAAGCCATATCCCCTTGGGTTCCAGTTCTGGGTTCAGGGGCGGGCATGGGGTAAGCAACTAGTGTGAACAACTCAATAAAAATGAAATAAAGATGCTTCTTGCTCCTTTGTCTTCCTGCCTGCCTGCCTATTCACCATCATTCCTTCCTGCACCTTTTCTTTAGACAAAAAAGAAAGAACTTACCCCACTGTCTGTTCTGTTCCATGAAGAACAGCAACCTATGTCCAGTCCAGCGTGGGCCTCTGCCTCCCCAGAAGTCAGCCAGGGATCAGCCTGGAGGTGCAGGAGCTCAGAACCCTGTACCTAACGGATGTACCACACAGATTTGGAGCAGCAGCCTTGATCTTGGGGCTCAGATGCCTTGTTGCTCTACCGCCCCCCCCCCCACACCCAAGCAGGAAATTCTTCCCAGTACTGCCCACCCCCAGAAGGAATACCAGCCTGTCCTGCCCAGACCCAGCATGGACATACCCAGGCGACAGACCCTGCTGTGTGCATTGCCTGCGCCACGTCCACACAAGGCCCTGAGTTCCTCTGCTGCCAAATTCCAGGGCTGGAAATAATGAGGCAAATTGTCCCTTACCGCTGATTGACTTTCAAGTTGCTCTGCTAAACTGGGTGCAGTTGAAGTTTTAGCAAGTCTCCAGGGGACCCCAGGCGGCTTCAGTTTCAGCCTTGTAAAGAACTGTTAAGATCCAATCAAAATAAATAAAATCAGATCCAGGAAAGCGATGTGTTTGTGACTGCAGACGAAACACTCAGGATATTCATACTGAAGCCCAGCACCCCGCTTTTCATGGGGATGCCTTACACTACACTGGCATGGACCCATGATCTCACCAGCATCTGCTCTCCCAGGCCTGAGTCCTTGTGAGCTCCGCCCCTGTGCGACTGGAGAGGAAAGTGCGGCCTGGCTGGAGTGGTGGGTCTCGGAGGAGAGGCCCAGGCCCGGCTGCAGCAGGGAGAAGCTGCCCCACAGGCGGGCATGGCATTTATTGGTCTGCCAGGTGACTAGTCCTGTGGCGACAGATGGGACAGGAAGAAACACATGGCCTAACTACAGATTCAAAAATTTTGTGTGAGACACAAAAACCTTAGCATTCAAGTGATGGACGTGTGAACTGCCAAGGTCATTGGGTTTCAGAACTATAGCAGGTCAAGTTGGAGGAGTCTCTTAGACTCATCAAGCTGGATCACCCAAAGGGTCTCTGTGGAAATGCTGTCACCCCACCCCCTTGCTGCGCTGGACACTGGTGGAATAAAAGCCAAGTCAGGGAGACAGGGAGAAGTGTTCTCCCCTCTCTGCTGAGGGTCTACTTCCTGCTCGGCCAGCCACCTCCATATTGATTCCACATACACCCCTGCCGTTGGCCTCAATGACATGCACTGATGCTTCTGCTGGAATTTTTTGATCAAACTCAGGAAGGGTGTTTGAGACAAAAAACCAGTGCCGTGTGCAAGACCAGCTCCTGCTCCTCCCTGCAGAGAGGCTGCCGAGCCTGTGTGCAGTTGGACGCTTGTGCCTTGGGAGCGAGCAGATAAGCCCTCAGAGATCACAGTGAGCAGTGCCTCCTGTTAGAGATGGAAAAGGGTTCAGAGGAGGAAGAAAATCACTCTGGGTTACTCCGGGAAACCGGGCAGAGGTGGGTTTGGAAGCCAGGGCTCCAGACCCTTCTCAGAGATGCATTCCTCCTTTGAGGGGTTGGCGCCAGGCTGCTATTTGCCAACCTTCACCCAGTCCAAGCCACGGGGTCAGATGGGGCCTCCCTCCATCCTTGGCGGTGCCAGTCCATGCTTGCAAGTGGTGGACCGAGGACAGAGCCTGTCCCTCCCGCCAAGTGCCTGCGTGCGGGGCTGTCCCCCACGCTCCTTGCACTGAAAGGCCCCCTTGTGCAGCGGCCGTGCCTCCCGGCCGCAGCGCACAGCCCTGTTCTCTTACCTCATAAACGGCTAATTTGTTACATATTTTCTGACGCTGTAAATGGGAGAACAAAGGCCTTTTCTCTCTCATATTTTTGTTCAATTATGTTTGTGGGGGAACCTGATCTCCTTCAAAGGGGGGCCGAGGAGCTGTGGGGGAAGCCTCCCAGGCTTGCTGACCTCCTAGGCCTGCTCTTTAGCCCAGGCCTCCAGGGCCGCTGCAAGCTGCTTGGACCTGGGTACAGCCAAGAGGCAGGAGAGTCAGGCCCCATGGGTGCCCTGGGAAAGGACTGGGCCCTTATCTGCAGAGGTGCAGCTGCTAGTCTTGAAAGCATCGGGTTCCTCCTGTGGAGGTGAAGCCTCCAGGAGGCAGACATCAGTACCATGGAAGGAAGGGCTTTTCCAAAGTCCATTCCTGCGCCCTGAGATGGCGTGAGCTTGCAGGCAGAAGCGGAACTCCCTCCCGCTGTCCCCCTCACTATAACTATAGAATGTCCCCTCACGGATATGTGACAGGACTCCGAAAGGACTGTGAAAAGAAATTGCTCTCTCTGACACACCCCCGGCCCCCGGCCCACACTATTTCTGAGGTACCTCCCAATCCTGAGGTCCTGGCCCACATTTGGGCTTTGTGTATCTCTAGCTCCACGTCTGGGATCCCAGTGCATTCTTTCCATCCTCTTTTGAAATGGCACATTTTCTGGTTCTGAACACTGACTCTCCCCAAGCCGGGAGCCAGGGAGCAGGGAAATTGTGGGACTGTCCCTTGAGAGCTGGCTGTCCAAAGATGCTTTCTAACAGCTGGCACCTCAGCCTCTCCTTCCCCCCTTTAACTTTAGTGGGTCGCTGTGAGCAGTAGGTCCTGTGGAGATGAGTGGAGCAGACATGGCCCCGATTCTTGCCAATGGGTAGGAGACTATTTGGCATGTGGCTAAAATGAACAGACAGTCTTGATTCATCCTCCATTTGCATGCTGTGTGACCACAGGCAAGTCACTTAACTACTGTGTGCCTCATCTGTAAAGTGGGATTAAAAGAATAACTATTTCACGAGGTTTTCAGGAGCTTAAATGGAATCCTATTTGTAAAGAAATTTGTACAATGTCTGGTATAGAACAAGTGATCACTGAGAGTTAAAATTATTCTGAGGATAAACAGACAGAAAACATGGTTACCTCCAGAAATGTGTGAATACAAACTATTGTGAGTACTCTGAAGAGTACAGCCTGTAGGGAGAGTTTTGACTGGGAGCTCCTGAGCTGATCTGGGAGGTCAGAGAAGGAGCTTTCAGGAGGCGATGCTTGAGCCTGCTGAAATACGAGTAGGAGTTAAGGAGGTGAAGGCAAGGGTGAGGGGAATGGCAGAAGGGCCAGAGTGTGCAAAGGCCTGGGAGTGGGAAGAAGTAACACATTCAAAACATGTTAAAAACACAGAACAAGCAGAGCAGAGTGGAATCTGAGGAGGCAGGCAAAATCCTCCAGGCAAAGCCCAGATGTCCTGTAGAAGTCAGTGGTTTCTAAAGCAGAGTGGAGCCCGGGGGATTATATATCTAGGAATGCCGTGGTCTCACACACGGTTTTTAAAGATCACACCTCATGCAGCATCCCTTTTACCAGTTGGGCACTGAACCAGACTTCAGGTCAGGGATGCTCAGGGTACAAGATGCAGCCTAGACCCTGGCTCCCCAGCCTGAGATCACCCTGTGCAGGGCCCTCGGGCAGCAAGGAGAACTAGAAGTAAAAGGAGAGGGGGAAGGCAGAGGAAGACACAAACATGGCAGAGGTCAGATCACAGAAGCCTGGGTGAGCCAGTCTAAGACTAGACATGGAGAATCATCTATGGGGCACCACAGGGGCACCTATGGTGTCAGGGAGGGGAAACTGAGTCACTTAATCTCAATATTCCCAGGACCCTTACAGAGCACCTGGTCTTGAGGGAATGTTGGCTCTACATGTGAATATAAGTCTGTGGTTAGGCCTATGGCATGAATCACACACAGTGCCCACTCCTGTCTTGAATAAATCTCTGTCTTTCTTTCACACACATGTATGCACACACAGTTCACAACTCTTGGTTACTTAAAGCCTCAAACACCCCTGGGTGGAACCCATGGCTTCCCACTGATAGGAGGACAAGCAGACTGGAGCAGCAGGGAGGGAGGGCCTCCTAGAGGAGGTGAGCCGGGGGTGGGGGATGGGCTGGATGTGTGGGTGTGGACAGGGCCCTGGTGGCAGGTCCAGGCAGGAGTGCAGAGGCCGGACCCACTGTCCATGGTGGATCCTAGAAGCAGACTGACCCAGACCCTTAATGAGTGTTCTGGGGGTCCTTCTCTGCACCCCTCAGCTCACTCTCAGCCTCCCCTCCCAGGTCAGACCTGCACAGAAGGAGGCCTCAGAAAGCCTGAATGTTTCCCGTCTGCAGTGTAAGCGGATCTTTACTCATCCAGAATGTGTCTGACTTCTCTGTATTCTTTTCCCAAGACCCAAGGCTCAGATTTCCGTTTCACATTCTTTTGCCTAGAGTCTAAAAACATTTTTCCTTTCTGTGGTGGGGGGAATGCAGGGATAAGGGGGCACAGGAGACCCGAGCTGCCAAAGTGAAGCAGCAGATGCCTCATTGCTGCTTGATCCCCTCTCTCCTGGCCCGCTGTGGGGCCTTGGGCACTGTCCTGCCCTCTCTGGGCTTCAGCGTCCCCTTTCTCACCAAGGAGCCCTGCACAGGGTCTAAGGGCCTCCTTGCCCGACGTTCTCGTAGGAGAGTCCGAGTCTCCAGCTCTCCTGTCCAGCTGCCAGGAAGTGCCTCCTGTGCATTAAACAGACAGAAAGCTGGGCCCTGGGGCTGCATTTTAGTTTTGGCTGCGAGACCAAGTTCTATGCAACTATCCCCATTTGATGCTCTCTAACAAGACTGTCCATCCCTGGGGCTGTCCAGGCCACTGGTCCCTTGCCAGACCCTACAGTTGTCTTTTCTTCCTCCTTCTGGCTCTGCGCCTCCTCTGTCCCAGGGCTTCCTAAAGTGCAGAGAAGAGAGAGAGAAAGCCATGGCCCAAAAAGTGGGTCGGGAAGTTCCTTGTGGGTAAGGGTACAGGCCCGGACACCAGAGGTAGAACATTCGAGAACATCCAAGCCAGGAAGAACTTGGGCTTCTATCCTACTTTCACTTCCTCCCCACATCCTCAAAGCCACCAGGCCCATGTGGAACCTTCTCACTTCTCCTGGCCCAGAAATAGCTAAGACTGCTTCCTGCCTGCAATCTGCCCTCTAGCCTTTCTTCATGCTGCAGCCAGAGGGCAGATTCTAAAGAACCCTGACTGGTCCTTCCCTGTTCCATGACTTCAGTGGCTGCCCATGGTCCCTCAGATAAAGTGCTGGACACCACCTCTGCGTTTTCTCTGGGTCCCATCTCACGCCCTGAACCAGCCAGCTTCACCCAGCCTTCACCTGGGCTGTGACTGCTACCTCAGCTGCTTGGCAAGAGCATGCTCCCACAAGTCATTGCTGCAGAATTGCCTCCTCTGTTACTCTCTCTCTGTGGTCCTCCCTCCCCGAGTCCCTCCTACTGTGCCCCACAGAGCCCCTTCCACCCCTGTGCCCAGTTTCACAAGCGATGTGAGCATCTTGCTGCATGTCTTCCCTGGGAATTCCTTCCCTTGCTTCACCCCACCACTGACCATGAGCTCCTGGATCCAAATAGTATTGATTTGGGCCCCAGCACCCAACACAGGGCCTGGCACTAATCAATACTGAACAGTGAACAGTGCATGAGAATCTCATCTACATGCACTGGCCCCTGCCCCTCCTCAGAACCCCTCCACTGCTGCTTCAGGAGCAGAAGTTTCTTTAAATGCCCGAAGGAAGAGCAGTCATGTTTTACTAGGTTTGCAGAATGCTAGATCTCCAGGCAGACAGGATGCATCTTCTCCCCATTTGGCACATGAATAAGCTGAAGCCCAGCTAGGACAAAGCCCTGTACCATATCCTCATAGCACATCACCAAAAGAGCCAGACCAGGCGCTGCACAAAGCCAGTGGGTAGCAGAACTCAGATTTGAACCTGAGTCAGAGCCCTGGCCTTCCTGGAGGCCACGTGTCATCGTGTGCTGGGGAGCCTGTGGCTTAGCAGACAGACAAGTTCACTCATCTTCACTGAGGCTCACAAAACCAGCCCCGGGCAGAGCAGACGTCCTCACACTGCTGGAGGGCTTGTGAGACGCGCCCCCCCCCTCCCCCCCACTGCAAATTGGTAATTGCTGTGCGGTCAGACCAGTAGGGATTAGACAAGCCCTCTAGGAATTTCATACTGATTTTGCAAAGGAAAATGGAGACTTACCTTTTGAAGTCGAGGCAGCTGTGTCAGCAGGCAAGTCTGAGGCAGCAGGAAAAATAGAAGCTACATGTTTCACCCCAGTGGATGCAGCCCTTTAGTAATAGTGACAGTGATCACGGTAACTCAGCTCACCGCCCACTGAGGCGCTTCCATGTAGGCGGTCCCTCCACAGGCCTCACTCCACTTATTGATGGGTCCCCATCTATTTCAGCCTCCACGGGTGACTAGCCTGCTGAATTTGAGGCAGGGCACGGCTGTATGCACTAACAGGGTGGTGTGCAGAGACCTGAGCTGAGGTGAAGGCCTGTCACTACAGGGTCCCCTCCAGGTCTCTCTCTGGACACATCTGTAAACACCCCATGCACCTCCCTCGTGTGTTCCACGCCCACCCCTCTCAACCCCACTCATCCCCCGATTCCTTCTAGGACTCCCAGACTTTTTCAGAAATCCCTGGCAAGGACCCCGAACCCCATTTTTACCTGCTCTCATTAACTTACCACTTGATTTTGTAATTACGTGTTTATCTGTCCATCTCCTCTGCCACCTTGAAGTTCCTCTAACTTTATCCCTGAGAATGGATGGGCTTGGATGGCTTCTGGGACTTTCAGATACATGTCGTTCTTTCTCTCCATGTGCAATGTGTACTCAAATTAGAGATCAGAGGTGGTTACCAGGGCACAAGGACAGACTGGTTGCAGGGAAGGGCTTGGCGTGCTCCGCCTGTGCGGAGCTAACACACTGGGGAGCATGAGAGGTCACTCGGTTCCCTCAGCCTTGGTTTCCCCATCTCTAAAATGGGATCAATGATGTTGGCCTGAAAAAAATGAGCCTGCATGCGTAAAGTGCCTGGAACATAGTCTATTTAAATCATGAGATGGTGGGAGGGGTCACTGTTCTAAAATGTTGATCTCAAAGAACATGACCTGCAGAGCTGAGCCCACACCCTTGAGTTTCAGAGGGGCCCCATGTCCCAGCGAGTGGGTTTCACAGCTGGTCTGGGTCCGAGCCTGCAGCACCAGAATCCAGGTTGCCAACATTCTTCAGCCTTTTCTGTGCCTAAGGTTGCAAACCAAGGGACCCCCTTTCCTCCAACAGGGCAGACCCCGTATCAGCTCTTTCTGGGAGCCCAAGCCTCTGGACCCCTCCCTCCGCTGCCGTCCCACCCAGCCCAGCTCTCAGAGTCCCAGCCCAGCTGACTGCTAATCTCCTCCTGTGGGTGGCTCCGGATTTATGTGCATTTCCTGGCATGACTTGAAGGACAGAAGAGGAACGTGGGGATCTTTAAGGGTGGTCTTTGGGTGGAGAAAGAGACGCTCAGAGAAAAGGAGGAAAAATCTAGGGTGAGTCAGCCTCCAGCCCGCCCAGGAAAGCACAGGGCCCAGCCAGCCCACACTGCCGCGGACAGAGGATGTGGCTGCACCGCCGGCATCCAACCTGTGGGCATCCACCACCAGGAGCGTCTGTGCTTGAAACCGGTCCACGGTTCTCCAGGTTATGGCTGGGCTTTGGGGTAGGGTCTGGTGAGCTGAAGGGAGGAGTGCCCGGTCCCTCCCGCTTGAGGAGGAACACTGAGCTCCCATGATCTCCTTGCTCTGCTCGTGCCTGCGGGCTTCCAACAGCTATGGAGGCAGTCCTCTGCTGGACACTGTGTCTCACTCAGGGAGATGCCAAGGCCTTCACAAGGCCACAGGGGCGACAGCATCTGCTCCCACTGTTACAGCAGAACAAGTTTGGTCAGTGGGACGCAACAGGCTTCACACACTCAGGAAGAGTTGAAAGGATTTTATTTAACACCAGCAGGCACCAGTGGGGTGGTCTCCAAAGACTGGCGCCCCAAACAGGAATAGGTCACAGATCTTACAGGCAGGGGTTTCCGGGGTGGGCTGGAGTAAGGCGGAGGCGGGTCTCTGGGATTTTTCCGTTACTGGTTTCTGTTTAGTAGGATCAGGGCAGGTCTGTTGGTGGTTGTGATAGCAGAAGTTATTTACAGCTTGGGGCTTAGGCTGGTGAGATAGTAAATTCAGTGGAAGCTTATTTCCTGAGGCTTATTCCCTCCTCATCCTGAGGCTTATTCCCTGAGGCTTATTTCTGCCTCACCACTGCCAGCCTACCTACCTCTCTGACCTGGTCCTGGAAACCCTCTTTCCTCTGCAGATCAGTCCTCTGCTCTCCTGCTCTGATCCCTGAGCTGAAGTGACTTCACTGGGAAGCACTGGCAGGAGATGGGTAGCAGAGGGGAAGAAAGTTGGGATGTTTCTTGTCCCTGCCTGCCCTGTCCTCCCTGCTGGTGCCCCTGGTCCAGGCCATGGAGTATAGCTCTGGAGGCTGTGTCTCTCACCCATGACTGTCCCTTTAAACACAGAGGCAGGAAAGCTTCCTACTGCTGCTTCTCCACATGCTTCACCAACACCTGTCTACACCTTTGAGACCTTTGTGAATATTCCCCACATTCGGCGCTCTTCAGTCACTATTTCAGTTGAACCTACTTCATTGGCACCCACTCGCTGACTGGGCACCAGCAGTTTCCTGTCGTGTCCCTGCCTGAGACAGATCTCATTCCCTCGTTCACTCCTCTCCAGCCACACTGGCCTCCTTCCTGCTTCTCAGACACATCAGGGCTGCCCCTGCCTCAGGCCCTTTGCACCAGCTGTTCCTTCAGCCCAGACCACTCTCTTCAGATAACCACATGATGGCCTTGCTCATCTCCTTCAGATTTCTTCTTAAATGCTACTTCCCATTGTGAACTTTCCTGGACATTTTATCTAAAACACCACACCCCCCCGCACACACACACAACACACGCACGCACTCATCTTATACTTCTTGCTTTATTTTTTCCTTAACAACTATCACTCTTTAACATAGGTAATTTGCTACTTGTTTTTGATTATGGCCAGTTTCCTCCTTCTGGAATGAATGTTCCATCTAGACAGCATAAGCCTTTATTTGTTGTGTTTACTTCTGTACCTTCAGAGTCTAGATCAGCTTCTAGTGTATAAGTGCTTAGGAAATACTTGTTCTGTGAATGTGGAATTGGTCTTTTTCACCCTGGGGAAAATCAAGGCCAGGGAAGGAGAGCGACTTGTCCTGGCTGCTAGGAGAGTGCTGGGTGGCGATGAGCTCTGGGTCTCCTGCCATCCCAGAGCCAGTCCCCGCTCCAGGAAACCCTGTGTGTTGGGATCACTGCTGCTCAGGACTCCGGTGTCTGCAGACGGGATTCTAGTCCAGAGGCCTGGGGACTCAGGATACTGAGCAGGAGGCAGGGAAATAGACGGCACTACCTTGGTGCTGTCAATGGGGCAGAGAGGATAAAAAACCTCAGCCAGAGCCTAGAGGGTTGTGATCTTTAAGACCTTTAGGGATCTTAAGGTCCAAGAAACTTCTTGTGAATCAGAGCACCTTCAGCCCAACCCAGGGCTCTAACAGTTTGGTGTGGCCCAGGGTCCAGGAGGCTCAGGTCTCTCAGCCCTGAGCCCTGCAAGTACTGGGTCCCCAAGTGTCTTGGGATGGATGATTCACTTAACTTTTCTTTTCTTTTCTTTTTAAAGGAAAGGTGCAGGTAGGAATGAAGGAGTGTAGACAGACAGACAGAGAAAGATGGAAGAAGCATTTTATTTTATTTCCCTTTTTTTTTTTTAAGTTCACACTGGTTGCTTTCCCCACAAGACCCAGGACTCAAACCCAAAAGTATGTGTTCTGCGTCCTTCAGAGGGAATTGCAGTAACTGCTGCTCTACCAGGGCACACCCTCACTCAACTTTTTATTCATTGACTCATTCATTCATTCACTCACTGTACAAATACTTCTCAAGCTTCTGTGTGTCAGCCATGCCCTTGGAGTGTCTCCACCGAGCAGGAAGTCTGAGCTGAAGCGATAATAAAGCGAGTGTAAGGTAGTGGGCTGCAAAGTGTCAGGCGCTTTGGGGGCAGGCGCTTTGGGGGCATTAAGCAGAGATCTGTGCAGTCCCAGACTCAGGCTCCTGAGGAGGGCGCCTCTGCCACCAGGTGAAAAAAGGGCGTGAGAAGTGGTGGGTGGAAGAGGCTTGCAGGTGGAAGGGAGCCAGGTGAAGGTCCTGAGCATGGGAAGAAGAGCGCAGCACAAACGAGGGTCCAAACGCTTCCGTCAGGCCAGGGCGAAGAACGAAACCAAGCAGGAGGTCATTCTCCAGGTGGGGCTACCTGGCCAGCAGTGACCTGTTCCCTCAGATGCCTGCTCAGACCTGAGGGTTAAGGGCTGAGGGTCTCGCACCCCCTCATCCTTCCCAGTTGACTACTTAAGATTTGGACTTCACACGCTGGCCCCTACCTGTCTTCTTATGTCTGTTCTGCCTGTCTGCTTGCAAAAAGAACCCAGCACTGTAAGCTGGACATGAGTTTAAACTCCAGCTCTAGTTCTTCAGTGTGAGGCCTTGTGCAAGTGACTCAGCCATCCTCACAGCCTCTGTTTCCTCATTTGCCATGTGGGAATAGCAGTCCCTTCTCTGAAAGGATTTTGCGTGGGATGTTTTCTCACTCCCTAACAAGAGCCCTGGAGCCTGGCATGCTAATCAACTCGGGTTTTGTCCTCATCAGGCTCCTCCTTGCTTACTCTGCTCTGGCTTCCCTGCCTCCGCTCCCTTCATATACGCACAGGCCTTTGCACCTGCTGTCGCTCTCCCCCCCGGCCATTCCCTTCTCCCTCTCCTGCGTCATTTTCTCTCTAACACACACGGTGTTTGTCAGGGTTCTCCCGAGAAACACAACTTCTAGAACGTGTAGACGCATAGATGGATGAATAGATGGATGAATGGGTGAATGGATGGATACACTCATAGATACAGGGATTGATTGATTTTAAGGAATTGTCTCACACACTTTGAAGTCTGGCAAGTCTAAAATCTGCAGGGAAGACTACCAGGCTGAAGACCCAGGGAAGGATTGCTGATGCCACAGTGAAGTCCAAAGACAGTCTGTTGGCAGAAGCCGCTGGGTTGAGAGGGAGGTTGGTCTTTTTCTATTCTGGCCTACCCTCATCCAGTTATCATGGAGCATCATTTGCTTTACTCCAACATTTAAGTGTTAATCTCATCTAAAAAAGGAACATCGAGAATGTTTGATTAAATATCCATGTACTGTGGACTAGCCAAGTTGACACATGAAGTTAATTATCATCAGCTCATCCTGAGTCAACATGGCTCCGACAGCCTCTCCGGAAGTCACGCTTATTCTGTAACAAGGTCATACTTGTACCTAACATGATACAAGGATCCTGCATACAACCAAACACACACATACTATCATACCAACACCTTACAGAAGAGAAAGCAGACTCTTCTTCCCGATATCCTGTAACGTAAATACTATGATGGAAGGTCTGCAGACCTTACGTTACCTGATGGGGAGAAGGAAAGAAAACGAAGAGAAAGAAGGACACAGTTTATACACATAGCAAATAAGGCTGCACACATAACCTTAACAAAATGAGGAAGAAGCACTCCTGACAATGAGAGTATTCGTTTCTGAAACTTGCCATGTGGTCACAGCTGGCATTTATAACAACCTTCTTTAATTACTGTTATTGCTACTGTGCTGCTCTCTTTGCCTTCTATGGGCACCTCAGCTGGTCATGACTCATGCCTGTGGGGGTGACCAAAACCTTCATTCCTGAAGGGTCTGGGCTGTTCCGAGTCCTGTATGTAGATTGGGTAGTTTTCCATGGACCTTAGTTGACGGCAGGTTGCGGTGATACTGTGATGCCCTGTGGGCCTCCTGTACTTCAGCTTTGCTCTTCCCAGCCTCCCCTGCAGGGCAGCAGTCCCGTCCTCCTTGGAAGTCAGGACCAGTCTCCAAAGCCAGCACAGTACCTCCCTTCTTTGCCTGTTGAGTCAGAGGCATTAGATGCCCACAGTGGCCAGGCTGCCTCTAAGCTTTGAATTCAACAGAACCATTGTTGTGTTTCTAACATAACAAATAATGATATTTGACTAATCCTTTGTCTCTCCTCTGTTTACCCACTGGAAGCAAGTAAACTCCACCAGAGCAGGACTTCGTCTCTTTTATTCCCCACTAATCCCAGCGCCTAGAACAGCGCCTGGCACACGTAGCTGTCAGCGAATGCTGCTGACTGGGTGGGGCCTTGGCTGGGACTCCCTGGCTTCAGGTGGTGAAAAGTCCTTGCCCAGCTCAGAACCCCAGCCTGGTCTGTCCCAAGGAGCCCCAAGTCCAAATGTCTCTCCTGCAAAGGAGGTTCTGCTGCCTTCTCAACGACGTGGCTGAGCGGCAGGGGAACACAGGCCTCCATGTTTGCCAGTGGACCTCTCCAGAACTGTTTACTAGGCTGATCTGCAACGATAAACCCGTTCCCCACTCCTGGCGCCTGCCTCGCTCCTCCGTAGGCCTGCGTTTGAAGATGTGTTTAAATTCCAGGCCTACACTTAGCAAACGCCGCGGGCCAGCTCCTGGCAGGCGAGTGGTGGTAAGGGGTGGCCGTGGGGTGCCCAGGGTGGCCGAGCCTCCACACACAGCCATCCAGGGGGAGCAAGGCAGCACTAGCCTTCACCCAGTGTTTGTTATTCCATGTCAAAGCCTTATCATAAACATTATCCTAGAGCGGGCCACCGAGGCTATGGGCAAGGAGGGTTTGTTATTCTAAAGTGGCCGGGAAGCCAGGGCCTGTGAGCAGCGCCAGGCCTGGGGATTTGGGGAGACTGGGAGGGAGAGTGAAGTCAGGGCAAGGCTCTGCAGCTCCGCCTGTGCACAGGGCCTCCACTGTGATGGCCTGTTGGCATATCTGCCTCTCAAATGAGCTCCATATGGGAGAAAACCAAGCCCAATTCATCTACCAGCCCCAGGTTCCTGCAGAGAATCAACAGAGAGGAAGTGTTCACTGAATGAATAAAGGAGTGAGTGAGTGAGTGTCTCTTCCCTGTGTCTACTGGCAGCCTCAAGAAAGTCCTGCTTACAGCAACCTGCTCTGGGACCAGACCCGTCAAATCGCAGCTCTGTCCTTGGGCACGTCCCTCTCCTCTGCTTCTTTGGGTTCCCAGCTATGCCAGGGACACCACCCCTGCCAGCTCTCTCATAGGGAGAACAGAGGGAGACCCCGGCGGGTGGTGGGAGACCAGGATGGGTTCCACAGCCTGACTGCCCAGGGATAACCCCTTCTACTCCCTTCTGCTTTTCTTCCTGTAACAAGCTAATAATAAAATACCCCTCTGGTTAGTTCTTGCTACTTCACAATGAGTTACTTACTGTCTCTTTGCTGCAGTTGTTTAAATCTATTTAGTGTTGCTAAACTTACGCCCAGAATTGCAGTAAAGATAAAATAAATTAGTATGAGCTTAGAGGGGTCCTGACACACAGTAAGTGCTCTGTGAACAATAGTGATCCTAGTAATGTATGAGTGAGGCCTGCTCATAAATTGCAAAGGATGGATAAGAGGCGGGAGGTGTGACGGCAAGGGCGTGGGACTCTAGGTCAGCACTTTCCTTTCAAAGTGGTTACGGAATGTCTGCTACTGCGCAGAGAGGCAGTCTCCTGGTCCTCGCTGAACCCCCATCTAGACAAACAGGGGACACTTCAGTGGTAAAACGCCAAGGCTAAGGGTACACAAGGGTCTGTAAGAGACGCCAAACTCTGTCCGGAAGTCCGCCGGGCTTGGGTTTCAGCCCCGGGCCTGCCACACTCTGACTATGCCTCTTGAATGATCTGGCCTCTATTTTCTCTCTATAGCAAGCTAATAATAAATACCCTGTGGCTAGTTCTTGCTACTTCACAAGCTCCAGAAAAAAATGGGTGTGGCAGAGGGATGAATGTGGACTGTGCCAGTGGACATCTGGAAATCCAGCCCCAGACATGGTCCAGGGCTCTGCAAAGGGTCCTAGTCTGGATCTCAGGAGATTTGGGTTGGAGCCCAGCCTGTGTCCATCTCACTGTGTGGCTAGGGGTGAGTCCCCTCCTGTCCACCTCAGTCCCCTGTCTCCTCCTCTGTCTTCCTCTGTCCTCTATGCAAAGCACATGGCATGAGACCAGTGGTTCTCAAACTGGGGACCTGAGGGCTCCACAGAGAGGCCTTGGGTACCCCTGCTGTGGGGGAAGCAGGGGTTGGCTGGCGGAACTCCAGGCTCCAGCCTGCTTCCCTTACATCAACCAGAGAAGGCTCCATTTTTATCCACTCCACATTGTGAGTTCCAAGTAAGGTTCTTTTGGAAAATAATAACAACAGAAAAGGATCCCATAGCTAAAAAAGGTTTGAAAAACCACTAAACCAGATGCCGTGGTGGGGCCTTTTCAGCTTCGATCTGGGAAGATTCAGGTCTATTTCTTCCAAGTTTTATTTACCAAGCATTTATCCAGCACTTACTGCATGCCAGCACTGTTCTTAGTGGTCCTCAGAGCGCAACGTGCTTAATTCCCTAGAACACCTCCCCATTCCTTGAGGGCCATGTGACTGGAAGTGACTCCCTGTGTCTTGGAAGGGCCAAGGGAGTCATTTCCCCCACTCCCGGCCTTCTGGGCGCCTGGATGGATGGATGGATGACCTCACTGCACGCCAGGCGGTGCCGACTCTGAGCAGAGGCCGGGCAGGTGTGTGCAGTGGCAGGGTGTGGTCGCGGGAAGTCTGCGTGTCTCAGCCCCCAAAGGAAAAGAAGGCTCCAGTTCGACACGGGCGCTTTCCTCCGCGGCATGTGCCGTGTGGGAGGAAGTGCCTGTTGCCTTAGCAATGTGCACAGCTACAGGCCATGGCCTCCTGCGATCCCTCCCCGCCACCATGCTGCCAGCGACACTGCACCAGGTGGCTACAGATCGGATTTCAGGGTGGTGGCAGGAGTGCAGAGCAGGCCCAGAGAGGGTGGGATCTGACCTCATGTGCAGCCAGCTCACAAGGGACGCAACCTGAGCTGCTCCCCACACCGTAAATCCAGCTCTCCTGCCCTGCCAGAAACAAGAGTGGGAGGATGGGTGGAGGTGATCGCATGAGCACAGAGTCCGCCCCGTTGGCCCTGTGTACACCTATTGCATGAGCTTTTCTGCTCAGATTATGTGTTTTAAAAGAGGCCACGGGTGGGAACTTCTGCCACCTCAAATGCAGACGGAGCATCAGAGTTCTAGGGACAAGTCTGAAGGGGCTTAACGAGCAACCTTGAACTAGAAGTGACCGTCAAAGTGCAAAGAAAGGTTGGGGCATGGTGGTGAGAGCTGCAATTATGAAAACGAGGACAGGCAACCTGTCTTCCAGAAGCTCACGGCCGAGTGGGGTTGCTAAATAGCAGTCGCCATGGCAGAGGGAGGTGCAGAGAGTCACCCATCCACCAGGACTGTGCTGGGAAGTGACGGAATGTGCATGCTCGGCATCTGGGCCCAGCTGCAGGCTGGCTCTGCTGGGCTCACTCGCATGTTTGGGCTGTTGGCTGGTCTAGGGTGGCCTGGGGGAACAGCTGAAGCTAGGCTCTGCCCTCCATGACTCTCATCCTCACAGGCCTGCTCTCAGGGCAGTGGTGGAGCACAAGCAGTGGCAAGAGCACATCAGACCCCCATTTGTAAGGGTTACTAACACGTCCGATCTCAGAATAAGAGGGAGCTATGGAGTTCCATGGCCAAGGATATGAACACAGGAAGAGGTGTAGATTTGGGCCCATGATTGTATCTGTCTAGTACACAGGGAGACTGTAGGAGCCCTGGACTCCCCTACCCCCAGGGAAGCTTTGTAGAGGAGACATCTGAGTGGGAGTCCAGTCTGAATTTGCAAGTGGAAAAAGGCAGCTGGAGGGTTTTCATGGGCAGGGCATAGCAGAGAAGACTGCTGACTAGTTGAGCATTTAGGGACATATGGGCTGGTAGGAAACGAGTCGCTGGCCACAGGAGGTCATGTCGGCTCCTTGCAGGCCCTACTGAAGAGCTAGGCCTTTATCCTGAGGGCAGGAGACACCTTGGAAGTTCTAAACAAAAGAGAAAGCGAGATCATCAGATGTGTGCTTTAGAAAGAAGCAGAAGACTATGAGACTGGGGGACGGCAGGGGGTGTGGAGAGAGTGGGTAGGGAGGGGGCCGTTGCATTGGACCCAGCAAGAAGTAGTCAGGCCTGAATCAGTGTGGCCAAGAGTTTAAGGGGCAGGGAATGGGGTGACCCTGTTATTCAAGACAGTGTACAAACAGAATGAGCAGGGCCAGTTGGCAGGATGGACTGGGAATGGGAAGCAGCAGGGACAGATAGCCTAAGACCCCTTCCTAATGTTTTGGACAGGAATCACAAATTTCTCCGATATCTGTGCCAAAAACCCAAATCGAATAATGGTCCGCCTCCTCCCTTGTGCTGGTCAAAGGAGTCTGGGCGCGCAGTCATTTAGCTAGTTCCAGTTTTAGCTGTGCGGAACTGAGCGGGTCACCTCCCCTCGCAGACCTCAGTTTCCCCATCCGAGAGCCAGTTTAGGTCACCTTCAGGACCCTTGAACTTCAGGCAGGCCAGGTACCAACAGAGCAATTAGACCCTCAAAGAAGCTCCCAGGGAGCCTGTTAAAGTGGAGCTCCACTTCAGAGATGCCATTTCCAGACCTGGGCCTTGGCATCTGATATGTCTGTGTGGCATTCCAAGTGACCCTGATGCCTGGCACAGGGCACGGTGGCCCGAGGCACAGAGGAGCTCGAGGAGACACTGAATTGCCAGCATGGCTGTGGCTCAGAGTAACCAGCTCCTGTGGCTTTGCCTGGCAGTGGCGTGGCTTCCAGGGAGGTGGCGTCTAGGCTGGGCCTTGACACGGAAGTGGGCTTTCTGTGAGTGGGGTTCATTGGTTTGATTTGTTCTGGTTGGGTGTGCTCTTGATTATAACATGAGTCTACTCATTCTAGAACTTCTCTCTCTAAGCACAGGAGAAGAAAAGAGAAAGAAGCATCATTCTAAAACTCAAATGTAACTGGGGCTCTCACGTTGCCACATTATTTGCTAAGAGGCTGATACTGGGAGCAGAAATGGGGGCCTGTGAAGGTAAAGGGCAGGAGATGAGAACAGGCTGAATGTGTCTGGAGGCGAGTGAGTGAGCAGCAGGAAACTTGGGACCTGCTGTCCTGGGCCCCATATACCTTCTGCTGCAGGGCCCGTTGCTCCGAAGTCCAGATGAGGAAGGCGGATCCTGGAGCCATCAGCACCTCAGCCAGGGCCCCTGAGCAAACTGCAGACCTCTCTCTTTCTCTGCCCAGGTGCTGTTCGCCCTCAACCAGACCCTGCTGCAGCACGAGAGCGTGAGGGCCGGGAGCCTGCAGGCGCCCTACACCACGGAGGACCTCATCAAGCACTACAACTGTGGGGATCTCAACGCCGTCATCTTCAATCATGACACGTCCCAGGTGAGACCCCCGCCTCCAGCCCAGACAGCCACTTCCGAAGGCCAGGCCCCTGGCAGCCCACTGGCATTTGTTAGATTCCGAGTGAGGGGCAGGTGCAGGCCATCTTCTCTCCACTCAGGGCAGACAGGAGCTATTGGTATCCCATTCACAGATGGGGAAACAGAGGCTCAGAGAGGGGAAGAGACTGCCCATGGCCACCCAGTGCATTAGCTTTAAATTATCAAGAGCCTGATATTACTTGAGCCTGATGTGTCTCGCTCCAGGGCCTCGACTCTGGAATCTGAGCCTGTAAGAGCAGAAAGGATTCTGAGGGGTAGTTCATCATCTGAGAAAGTTGAAGCCCAAGACAGGAAAAGCACCATTACTCAGAGATTGGGCTTGAGCCTCGCCCAGGGCATTCTGCCTTGATTTAAGTCCTAGAGGAAAGACTATCCCCAGGCTGGTCACACAGTGAGTAGGACTCTAAGGACCTGAGCATGACCCCACCCCAACCCTCCCCATTGCTCTCAGGATTCATTCCAGATATTTCATCCAGCACCAAGGCCTCTGTGTCCTGCCTGCACCAACCTTGTTGCAGCCCTGGTCACACACAGCACAGTCTTCCCAGTGCAGTCTGTCCTTTGTTCAGATTCCTCTCTCCTGTCTCCTCCCGCTTGGCCACCATCAAACGTCACCTCCTCTGAGAACCATCCCTGATGCTCTGCGTGGAATCATGTTCCCTGTGCTTTCTGCGTCATGGTGCTTCATTCTCCAGTCACTCAAGACACAGTGATCTCGTCGGACCAGACTACTTCCTTGCTCAGGACACTGTATTCTCTCCCCGAGTTTTCTAAGTAAAAGGCAGAATCTCTGCAGCGGCCTGTGTGATCCTGAGGTCTTCCTCCACCCCGCCCCTTGTCCTCTGTCTTCCCCTCACACTCGCCAGCTCTCCTGCTATTCATGAGCTCACCTGGCACGCTTGTCTCTGCACTTGCTGGTCCCTCTACTGTTCCTCAGATGTCACCACGGCTCACTGCCTCTCTGCCTTCAAGACTTAACTTAGATATCATTGTCCCGGTGAGGTGGGCCCCAACTCTCTGACCGAGAGTTGCAGATGGCCCCCACTCCCATGCTCTCAGCCTGTATCATGTTCTTCTTCCATGGGCTTTACCATTGCCTCACATACCTGTACATCCCAATTCATCAATTAGTGGTTATTGACTGTCCTTCCCCACAAGAGGACAAGCTCCCTGAGGCCAGGGTTTGGGTCTGTTTCATCAAAAATGTATATCAACTGGCTAGACCAGTGCCTGGCACAGAGCAGGCCTCAATACACGTTTGATGGCTAAATAAAGGAGATAACTGATAAATGCCGGGCATAATGCTATGGAAAGGAGCGTGGGGGTGCGGGGAGCCAGAGAGAGCTGCCCTCGTGGGGCTGACAGTCTCACAGGAGAGACGAGGAGATTCCACAGCAGTTGCTCCACAGGACGATCCTTACCACGGGGGGAGCGTGGACGAGGCTGTCAGCGCCAGTGGCAGGAGTCATTAATTTAGAGGAGTGTGGGCACAGGAGCTGGGCTGACTGAGAAAGGAAGGAAGACACCTGAAAGATGAGAGGTCAGAGAAAACCTGAATTGTCCACAGACAGGAGGAAGAATGTTCCAGCAGAGAAAATCGGGTGCAAATGACCAGAGACCAGGGAAAGCAGGAGGGTGGGAGGTCGGGCTGGAGACACAGCCCGGGACCCCACAGACGTTCTGTCTGTAAGCCCCACCCCACTAGGCCCGAGCTCTGAGAGGGCGAGGGCATCTGCTCATGAGGGTCCTGGTGCCCAGCCAGGGTCTGGCACAGAGCGTGATTCCGTGAGTGACTGTCACACAAATGGATGAAAGCTGTGTGTTGTGTTAAGTGCAGATTACCAAACAGGAAGGCCCCGGCGTTGAGAGCTGACTCCATGGCAGAGGCGGGCAGAGGAGAGCAGAACCCTGATGTGACAACTATAGGCTTTCACCAATGATCCACTTTGTGCCAGAGTCCCATCAGGTGTCATCTTCTGGGGAGAGGCTGGGGGGCCCTGAGCAGCCAGGGAGCTGTGTGGTGGGAGGGAACTTGGTCCCCTCTGGGATGGGTGGGCCATGGCGAGCCCGGGCTGGGGAGCGCCCTGGCCAGGTTCAGCTGACATTAAGCTGGTAGAGGGAGGAATGGGGTAAGCTTAGAGGCTGGCAAACCCAGATTTGCTTTGAGCCTGCACCCAGGACCACCCATCTGTCTCTAGCGGGTGTACCCCAGGTAGCTCCTGGCTGTGCCTGCACTTGAAGCAGGACCTAGAGTGTGGACCGATCCCCCGCGGATTAGGGCAACAACCCAGCCTGCCCCGGGATCACACAGACAGTCTCAGCCTCAAGGGAGAAGCTGGGAAACCCTGTCCCCAGACGCAGAAAAAGACTAGTGTCAGGGCAGCGAAGCTCACAGCCACGGCTGTTGGAGAAGGGCTGTGGGCTGTCTGTGGCTGCGTGCCCCAAAGGCTGAGGGCACAGAGGTTAGAGGTGAGATGGTGAGGTCGCTCTCTGCTGTCAGGGAAGCCTCCAGTGGGAGGTGGTCTTGGAGCTGGGTGTGAGAGTGGAGGCCACCAGGCGGGGACCAACGGAGCCCAGGGTCTGGCAGGCAGAGCAAGCGAGCATGCAGGCCTTGGGGAAGTGGGGGTTACAGAGGAAGGATGTGCAGAGCAGAGGGCAGATCATCACAGAGGGAGAGAGGATGCCCACTGTGGAGCCGAAGCGCAGGAGTTCTCCCCACTCGTGAGTTGTGATGTCCCAAAGATGCTTCTGGCCGCAGTGGAGAGGGTGTGAGCAGCCTCTGGTGGCCGAGCAGGACCGGTGCAGGCCTGGGCGGATAAATGGCGGGGTCCTCACCTTGCCTCCCCCACCCCATTCTCCCACCTTCAGGAATGGCCCAGTCTCCTGCAGCTCCCAGGTCATTTGCATTGTCAGTGCCCAAAATTAGCAGGGTGGTATAAAGGCTAACCCTCCATACCCACCTTGTCTGAGCCCCAGCTGTAGCCGGCATGCATAGCCACATACAGTTTTCCTCCACACCTGGACATCCTTGAGAATGAAAAGCCAAATATATGTAAGAGTCAGAAACATCAGCAGGTATGGAGCAATCTACCCGAGTCATGAGCCTGGACTGCGCTGAAAAGACGGTCACCCTATTAGGTGCCTCCTCCCAGGTCCCAGGTCCCTCATTGGCTTCTCCAAGCATGAATCGCACAGCATTCTTATGTGCACATCTGACTCCATCACAGGGCTGTGAGACTCCCCCGGGGCATCAGGCCCAGCCTGGGGTGATCTGACACAGCTGGACTGGGCGAGTCCTCAGGACACATCTGCTGGGTGGATGGGGTAAAGGGACGAAATCAAGCCACCGAGGTTGGTGACACAGCAGACCTGGAGGACTCGTCTGGCAGAGTCCTGATCAGGGCTGGATAGCAATGCTGAAGTTTCCCACCATGGTCCTACCCCATGTCTGCCTGGCCCTTCCTCTCCTCTCCCCATCACAGACCCGTCCATTCTCAGGCCTGGGGACCTGACATGTCTTCTTGAAAAACGTTCTCGTGCCACCTGCTCTTCAACTTGTTGCAGGAGATTTAAGGCTCCCAACAAGTCTAGGGGCATCGTTCATTTGCTTCTATTCCAGCCCAGTCCCAAAGCCAGGCCCCACCCTTGGCGTGGAGTCAAGGTCTATCGGCAGGAAACACAAAGAATGCCAGCAGCTGCTGGGCAGCCCCCAGAACCCGAGTGTCTAGCCCAGCTTCTCAGCTTTGACATGTAACTTTCTGCTTCTTGTCCTTGTTGATATTATAGCTCCCGAGGGAATGAATGGAAATTCATCTTTACACAAGTGCAAGTGGTGTTCAGGAGTGAGAGGAGGGCAGCTGGGCACATCCCATGGAGGAGGGCTCTGCCTGGACCCTGGCAAGCAGGGAAGGGAAGCAGAGGGCTGCCATCATGGCTCTCGGATGGATCTGAAGACTGTTTCTTTGTCCTCACCGTCTGCACTTCCTGCCCACCCGCTCTTCACTGTAGCCTGCGCCACCATAGGGAAGGGTGATAAAGCCAACTCTACCCCCACCCGCCGCAGTTCGTTGTGTAAAGCTGACTTTATTGAGGACTTCCTCTGTGCCATGCTCTGTGCTAAGCATTTTCCCAAACAAATTGTTTTTTATTCCTGCACTGTCATATATGACCCGTCGTACCAATTTGAAGACTGAGCCTCAGAGAGGCCAAGTAACGCCCTCGTTATAGAGAGGCCATCCATCTGGTAAGCTGCACAAGAGGGATTCCAGCCTACGACTCCCTGGCTGTCAGATTCCAAGACTCACATTCATAAGCACTACCTCTCAGCTCCTTCATTCATCCATTCATTCACTGATGAAGCAAATATTTATTTGTTGCTACCACATCATCCACATTCTCTCCTATACCCATGGAACATGAGAAGCCTACAAGGGCCTTTTTTCCAGAAAGAACCCTTCTGAGTCACAGCCTCTGTTGTGTTTGTCCCCCACAGAGAAGCCAGCAGTGTTTCTTATAGCTACATCAAGTCCAAGTGTGACCTATTTTGTCAAAGCTGCCAGTTATCCCTTCCATGTTTGTGGAATGAAGTGGGAACTTTATTCCTTCATGTGTCCATTTGCCCAACAGTGCCTGGCACTGACTCTGCACTGGCCCTGATTAGACACAGGCAAGGCTTCTGCATATAGCTGTGCAGGTTGTGCACTGCACAAGTTAGGGTCCACCAGTCATATCATTGTCTCACCATCCCAGAACAGCAGTCAAGGGGTTTAGCCAAGAAGCCTCTTCCCTCTCACTTTGGGAATCAAGCCAACATTATGGAATAAAGCTGTGATCCTAGAGATGAAGTTTTTAAGAAGGGATGGAGGGATTTGGGTTATGACCTGGGCAGTGGTGTAACTGAGAATGGGGAGTCAGTGATACCAACAGAAGGTGACCAACCAGGTCTCAGGTATGAGGAGAACCAGGGTTATGGCCCCTCTCTTCATCTCTGTAGGGAGGCATGGGCTGCATGCAGCACCCATGATGGCACCATCATTTCAAGACACAAGATTGTTGGCCCCATCTTATATGTGAAGAAACTGGGGTCTGAAATTCTAAGTAGCTTGACCAAAGTCACAGTATCAGAACAGGACCTGAAGCCCCAGGCAGCCTGATCCCCTGCCCCATGGCCTTTCTGCTACATCAAGTGGCTCAGCTGACCCTCCTCACTCTCTGGCTGCAGTGAATGCCTTGTCTGTGCCAGCGCCATGCTTGGTACTGAAAGGAGAGCAGCGCATGAGCAGAGCTGAGGCTCCACAGGGCAGAGGCGCGGCAGTGAGATGTGTAGGAGTGCGGCTGTCTGGGGCTCTCACCCTGGCTCTGCCACTTCCCGGATCGGGGGACTCTGCGCACATCTGGATCCATTCGTTTCCACTCTTGTTTTCTCCTTTTGTAAAACTGGAATAATAACACTCAACTCAAAGGGTTTGGAAACGGATAAAAACATGCAGCCCACGTGGGGTGTAAAATGGTAGCTTTCCAACCCCACGATGGGTCTTTGTGTTTCTCCTAAGTCCACTTTGCTCCACAAAGAACTAACAGCAGCCTGTCTTACCTTTCCCTTTCCAGCTGCCCAACTTTATCAACACCACCCTCCCGCCACATGAGCAGGTGACCGCCCAGGAGATCGACAGCTACTTCCGCCAGGAGCTTATCTACAAGAGGAATGAGCGGATGGGGAGGAGGGTCATGGCGCTCCTGCAGGAGAATGAAGACAAGATCTGCTTCTTTGCCTTCGGAGCAGGTTTGGGCCAGAGTGGGGAAGGTTTGCAGAACCTCGGGCTGGGAGCTTTGCAGGACCGTCTCCTGACTTCTACTTCTTAACGGGAGAAGTGGAATCCCAGAATGAGACAGAACCCCCCACCCCCGCTCCGTCCCCCAGCATTAAGAGGTCACTACTTTTGGTCGAAGGTCCTTTCCTAACGGTTCCCATGGGCAAAGGGAGTGACCCTTGCCCACACAGAATGACTTCCAGCCTTAGGAGACCTTGTTGCAAGACCAGAACTGCGGCCAGCTGCCACTGCCCCGCCTAGCCAGGGGTCTGTGCAAGGAGCTAGAGCCCCCCAGCAGGGCCATGTGGCTCTCGAGAGGGCAGTTCCTGCATCCCACGGGCCAGGCTCCAGTTCTGCTCCAGCCCCCTCCAAGCTTCATGAGCTAGGCCTGGTACCTCCTCAAGGCTCAATTCTCTTTACTAAAAATGAGCAGTGATAGCAATGACTATTTGATGAATCGAGAGTATCTGCCTTAGAGAAACATCGTAAAGATTAGTGATGATATTGAAATAACCCACCACAAAGTAGGAACTCAGAAGGGCAGCTACAGTGATCCTCCTTATCGTGGTGGTGACTGCGAACACAAGTTTTCTCATCCCGATGTGGAGCGGGCCCGTGGTGCTTGCTGTCTAGAGAGAATTAAATGACTTATGACATTCTCGGCCACCCCTGTGACTGTCCCTTCTCTGTCCTGCCACTTGCACACTGCTGCCCAGGGCAGGCCAAGTTGGGTCAAGTCTGGGAGTCAGTCTGACCCAGAAAGGTCCTTACAGATGTTCCAACGGGGCCAGCGCGTGGTTTGAGGTCCGCTTCCTCCCTCCATTCAACCCCAGATACTTCAAGGGCACGAGCCCGCATCTTTTGTCTGTTTCTCTTCCCTCGTCTGCAGATTCGAGGTGTTTGTGTGTGTGTATGTGTGTTCCAGGGCGGAGGGTTCAGAAGTGCAGGACTTCTGGGGTCCCTCTTTAAGCTATACCTGCAGCTGGACAGAAATGGTGGGGACCCACATTGGAGCCATGGGCTGTTGTGGCCTCTGGCCTGTTCCCTCCCCTCTCACAGGCCCAGCTGGTTCATCTGAACAGGATGCAGGGCCCACCTGGGCCATCTATGACTCCAGGAGATACTCAGATGCAGGTTTCAGAGAATGGAGGGCTTTCTGCAGAGGGGTCTGGGGGAGCCAGCAGGAGCAGGACGTTGACTGATCATGTGGAGAGGGTAAGGCCACTCTCCAACTGTGGACATTTCTGGGGACTGGCAGGGAAGTAAGTGCTCCCCATATTCCTTGTCTCTCGTGCACCCTCTGGCTGCCTCCTCACCCTCCCTCCTTTGGCATCTAGCTCCAGCATCGCCCCCAGCTGACTACACTCTGTGCTCCACCAACCCCCAGTTTCCTTCCCAGGCTGAGAAGGAGTTCCTGTCAAGTCTGGTCACTGAGGTAGGCCAGTGAGGGATCTAGCATGCTGCTCGCCCAGCTAAGTGGCCAGGCCTCCCTGCACCGCCTGCCCCAAGGCCCAAGACCTGGGCAGCTAGCTCCAGCTCTTTCCTGTGGACAAGAAGTGAGAACCTTGAGATGAAAATCAGTAGTGTGCACAGCCCTGGACACTGACCTCCTTTTCCAGAAACCCCAAATTTTAGGCACCAATGTCATCTAGGCCAGCAAACAGACATCATTCCCTAGTCCATTTTCTTCCCCTGGTCAGTCCTGTTGATAGACGACCAAAACAACCCCACACTCATCTACTATGTCCATTCCACTGCCACTGTCCAGGTCCATGGTCCAAGCTCCATGAGCTTCTCATGCCTCCAGGCTGCACACCACAGTGTAGCCGGTGAATGGGGTTGGGTCTGTCTCTTGCCCCCACTTTAGCTCCATAGCGTAGAAGGGCAGACACACTTAATCATCCCTGTGTCTTTGATAGCAAGAATAATAGGCTTCCAGCTTGGTGGGTATATGAAAGAGTGAAAGCGAGCAAATGAATGAATGATGAGCAGCCACACCTGTGCTTGTCTCCTCTGGTGAATGTAGGCCAGAAGGCAGTACCGTCACAGCAAGCACGGCCGCACCTCAGAGACCTGATCTCCAGGACACAGGCCTGCAGTCAGGTGCAGATCTCGCTGGCAGCGGCCACTGCTGCTCTGCCACACCTGAGCAGTGGCCACTCTGCACTGCAAGTCCCCCCTCATCCTGCAGGTCTCCAAGCTGACGCAGCCTTCAGACCTGAGCCTGCCTACTTCACCTGAGCTGCGGGCAGACTGAACTCCACAGAGGGCAGGGCAGGACATGCCCTGGGTTAATCTCATGATGGACAGAAGTAGGAGTAGACCCTGGGCCCAGGAGCTGTGATCCAGGGGCTCTAGTCCTCCGTGCAGGCAGGGAGCCAGCCACAGCGACTGAGCCTGCCAGCCTGTCAGCACAGAACCCATCCATACGCAGTCCAGAGCACGAGAAATCCACCCTGCCATATGGCATTGTTATGGCCCTGTAACATCTAAGTCCCGCAGCCGAGGGCAGGATGAGGGTAAGGGCAGGGCCCTAAAGCAACCCGCAGACGGTATGCAACCAAGAGACACCACACGCTTCTATCTGGGTCTCTCCACTTCCTGCCCAGACTGTCCAGAACTGGAGAGGGGAGCCGAGCAGACTCCTGTCGCCCATTCCCTGTCGTCGGAGAGGGCATAGGGCCCCCAAGCTGTGGGAGGGAAGAGGGCCTGCCACTGGGATTGTTAGCCAACCCCTAGGCATAGGTCTGTTCATTCAAAGGTCTCTCCAGTAGTTTCACTGGCTGACTAGGAAATACCTTAGGAAACAGAAACATAATTATGAAATACTCTGCCACCCCAGCCTGTCTATGCCAGTCTCTGAGTCAGGACCTTGCTAAAGTTCTGCTAATCTGTGACAGACCCGTCTGAGAGGTCTGTAAGGACCCTGAAGACTTTGAGAATCTTATGTTTGGGGAGCCACAGAGAGAGAGAGAGACAGACAGACAGACAGACAGACAGACAGACAGACAGACAGACACAGACAGACAGACAGACAGAGGAAAGAGAGAGACAGAGAGCAAGGAGAGAGAGAGAGACAGAGAGGAAGAGAGACAGAGAGAGAGGAGAGAGAGAGAGACAGAGAGGAAGAGAGACAGAGAGAGAGGAGAGAGAGAGAGACAGAGAGAGAGGAGAAAGACAGAGAGACAGAGAGAGAGGAGCGAGAGAGAGGGAGAGAGAGGAGAGAGAGAGAGAGGAGAGAGAGAGAGACAGAGAGAAAGAGAGAGAGAGGAGAGAAAGAGACAGACAGACAGAGAGGAGAGAGAGAGACAGAGAGAGAGAGGAGAGAGAGAGAAGGAGAGAGAGAGGGAGAGAGACACAGAGAGAGAGAGATGGATGAATAGATAAATAACAATAATAAATAACAACAATAGGAGTATGATAATAGATAGATAGACAGATAGGTAGGTAGACTGATGATGATGATGATGGATAGATAGGTACTCCCCCTCTCACCTCCCCACCCCACCCTCTCACTCACCCGCTTATCCAGCCCCTCTGCCTTCTACCTGCTCCAGAGTCCTGCCATGAGAGCCCACCAGCACACACTGGGGTTTTTCCTGTACTAATGACAGACAGGCCCTCCTCTGCTCTGTTCTTCAGGGCCATTGGGCGCCTCGGGTCAGAGCTGCAGCGTGAGGAGGCCTGAGTGTGAAACGTGCTCTAGCACTGTCCGTTGAGAGCCTGAAGAGGCCCATTCACCCCCAGGCCTTGGTCGCCTACCTGTAAAATGGGCGTAGATATCCCAGCTTCATCCATTTGTGCTAGGTGTGCTCATTTCAGACGACAGAATTAAAGCTTCCTCCCATGGTGGAGGGATCTGCTGGTGTCAGCCACCATCAGAGATTTTCAGATCCCCTCTGATCTTCATAACATCCTGGGAGATGCTTTGTTGTCATGCGCAGGGGCATGTCAAGCCCCAGAGAGGATGGACGGCTTGATCACGGCCACACAGGCAGAACTTGGGCGTGAATCCTGGTCCCATCCTGGCCCACACATGTTGTTTTTGCTGTATATTTCCCTCCTTATCCACAGTTGCACATTCGATAGTTTCAGTTATCCATAAGTCCAAAAATATTACACACAAGAAGATATTTTGAGAGAGAACACATTCACATAAATTTTACCACAATATAGCACTGTAAGTATTCTGTTTTATTATTAGTTGCTGTTACTAATCTCTTACTGTGCCTAATTTAAATTTAATGCGTATGTATAGGAAAAAGGCACTATACACACATGTACATATACATACACATGCACATATATATTATACATCCAAGGTTTTAGACTTCCACTGTGCGTCTTGGGACACTCCCCCATAGATAAAGGGGCTCTGTATTTCCAGAAATGTTGGCCATTTTATGGCTGTCTCTATAGCTGGCACCTCTCAGGGACCAGCTTCTCCGTGTCAGTGATGTTTCCGCGGTGAGACGTTATTTGACCTCTTCTGGGGTTCTCACTGATTCAGAGGCCATTAGGATACAGACGTGTGACAATGCAGACAGGCCTGGGTGACATCTGTGGGCCTCTGTGGAAGCCCCGCTTCTCCAGAAGGTGGCCACGGCCATGTGCAAACCCGGATGTTCTGAAAGGAGCCAGGCCATTGGTACAGAGGGCGTGTGCATGGAGGGGACTACCAACTGCATGACCCGAAGGGCCCCCAAAGATCTCACACAGGTTCTTGGGTTTCCTCTGATCTACATATAACTGAGAAAAATAGGTACCGGGTGCGGGGGGTGGAGGGGCGATTTTTGCTAGGTAAGTTTATTCAATCTACTAGCTCATCTTATATTCTGAAAGTATCTGCTTCCTATTACATTAGAAGGTAAACATACTTTGCTTTTAAAAGATGATGGTGATAGAAAGAAAATGAGGCCTTCCAAGCCTTTACCTGACAAACTACAAAAGTCGGTAACTATTGTTCCCCCACCCACCTTTTCTTAAGAGAGGAGAGGACTGAGCATGCTTAAACCACGGTGGAAACAGGCAAAAGGAGGGGTGAGGCTGCTGACTCCGGAGAGGGGAACATTACTAATCCAGAGTTCCGAAAGGCAGGGAGGTGGGGGCCCCAGCTCAGGTAGAAGGTTGACCTTGGTAGAGAAGGGTACTTCCTCACCTGCAATCCTAGGGAAGGACAAAGGAGGCAGCAGGCAAGTAATTTTGGTGGTAAAAAGGTGAGCAGATGACTTCTAATCAGAACTTTATAAAGTAGAAGGTGAAGTCATCAGCAGAGAAGGAAGCTTTTGCAAGAGTTCTTAGGGTGAAGTGAGAACATCGGACATGAATAAATGCAGTAGACATTGGTCACAGAACTGACATGAACAGAAAGTTAAGACTTCATGTTATGGGTCAACTGTGGTTGATGGGTCGAGGCTGCCTAGAGTGTGACAGTATAAAGGATACTGAAGCCACATCCGAGCAGAGACGAGGTCCTGATTGATTAGGTTGTCTGCTGTGGACCAGGTTAGGCCACATGCCTGCCACGTATCTTCTCTGACTGTAGGCATGCAGATGATGCTGACTGGCAGCGGGGGCCTATGGACCTGCAATGGCTTCAAGTTGCAAGTATTAAATCTCCCACAGCAACAATGAACAGCTGGAGGTAAATGTGTTTGCTGTCCCCCAGCCTTCACCAGATTTTATCCTAGCGCCCACTGCTCAGTGAATAGCCCGCTATGTGTCAACTACTCCAGGGCAGGGCCCGTGACTCCTCAGAATTGCCAACACCTAGGAAATATTACCAAGTCATCCATCGTGTCCATTCCATTCAGTCACAGGTATCTTCTGGGTCCCACCTCAAGGAGATCTCAGTACCAGGCCTAGAGGAAAATGGCAATTTCGTCCTTAGCTCCAGGGAACTGGGGCTTTCTTAGGATGTTTCCCCATTACAGAATCCGAAATAGAATGAGTTTTATAGGACCTGGCAGAGCAGAGTTGGGAACACAAGCCAGATTTCAGGGTAACCAAGTGGCTTCTGGGACCCATTCATCTCCAGTTCTGTGAGCCAGTGGTTATCACAGTTCCATAGTCCTAGCATGCTGTAATCTAAATCTAGGTCTATATTCTGACAGTCCAAAACCTTAAAATAAATTTTAGAAAGGTACAGGCAGGAGTGGAAGTGAGTAGGCAGGTTGGCAGGAAGAAAGAGGAGGAAGAGGAATCTTTATTTTATTTTTTATTTGGTTGTTCACACTGGTTGCTTCCCCCCAGGCCAGGACTTGAACCCAGGGGTATGTGGCTTGCTCCTTCAGAGGCAACTGACCTAACCACTGCTCCACCAGGGCATGCCACCAAAGCCTTTTGACCCTAACATCCTGTTATGCTAAGATTGTGTGGTTCTAACAACTCAACAGCCTGTCATCAGAGAAGGCTAGTATTCAAGCATAGTTTGTTTCGTTTGCTCTTGGATTCCTTGGGAGTATAGAGTTAAGAGCCAACCAGCAGCTGGAAATCCCGCCCGTGTAGGCTGCTGCCACCTGTCCCCAGGAAATAGAAGTCCAGACAGAAAGCCAGGACTGGAAGAATTAAAAGGCAGCTATGTGAGCATGGGGTACAGAGACACTGATGCTGTTACCCAGGGCACTCACGCCTCCACACCAGCCTCTCTCTTAGCCCAGCCGAAGCAGGATTCATACCCAGAACCAGATACACGTCTGTGGGACTAGAAGCCTCTGTGTGAAGACCCAGGCTTGAGAGAAGGGAGAGCAAGAAGCTCCATGTGCCAAATACCATCAACATCTTCTCTATTAATAACATCAGCAACTGCTCAAGCAGGCGGCAGCCTGCTTGAAAACACCCAGATCCGTCAGCTCATGTGGCGCACACGATCTCAATTCCTCTTGGAGGGAGATGGAAGGATTTATTAGTCCATTTGGCAGCGGAGCAAATCGAGGTGCACATGGGGAGAAAGAGAATCTTAGAGCTGGAATGAACTGATGGCCCACACTGACCAGGCTGGTCTTCCTTCCCACATGTGGAATGGATGAATGAACGAACGAACGAATGAATGAACCCACTGAGACCTGTGAGCAGCGGTGCCCCTGCCCCTACATTCCTCCTCATCAAAGCCTGGACCAGAACCCATATCTACTGTCGCTAGGGTGGGAGACTCAGGTGGTTCACCCACACTTCTGGAAGGTGGATTTGGAGTCTGAATCACAAAGGAAAAGCCCTTGGAGCCAAATAGGAGCATTGTCCCTGGTACCGCTGCTGGTTCTCCCACGTGGTCAGAGGCTGGAGGAGAGGCTGTCTGGTGCTGAGCAGTAGAGTTCATCGGAAAGAGGCCAGTGAGATGGTTAGGAGAGAATCAGTGAGAAGGGAAAGAAGCTGGGCAAGGTGAGAGGGAAGCCAAGAACACAAGGACAGGAAGGGGAAACAGCAAATTATTGCGGAAATGTGTGCTTTCTGAGACTTCCTTGTGGCTTCTTAATCTTTTCTTCTTAGCTGCATAGTGAAGGACTTAGATAGTGCAAGGGCGAGGGTCCATTCTAGCCCCTACATTTGGCAATTCCATGCATGTCTGAAAAGGACTGAGTGAACCATGCTGGGAAAGGGCAGGGTCAATCACAGAAGGCTTCCTGCAGGAGACGAGACCTGTTGAAATTTCCCTGATGCAGGTCCAGCTGTCTTTCACGTCCCCTCATCCTCCCTGTAGTCTCTACCCACTCCCTTCCACCCTCCATTCTCCACTTGGTGGCCTTAGGAAGAGAAGCCCCTCAGAGTTCACGGCTGGCCACAGAAGAGCAGTACTGACGCGTGCAGGGACTTTTCAACCTTAGAAACAAGGGGCCCAGCAAATACCAGCACATGCTCAGCCGCTTTCTCCTCTCCCAAGCAAACACCACACTCCCCGAGCTGGAGCGTGAGACCACAGCATCCGAAGTGTTCAAAGATTTCTGCTGGTGCTTCAGAGGGCCTTGCTGGCCCACCATGCACACATCTGCCAGTTGGCACGCCTGCTCTGGACTACGATCTTTGGCCAGAGTCTCCGTCCCTGTTTCAACTCAAAGCAGCCAGCCAGCCAGAAGAACAACCGTCTGCTAGCTTGTTCCTCACTACAGCCAGCCCTGCCTCTGGGACAGGGCAGAGAGGAGGAGAATGGAGGATGCATATCCAGATGGGTCACCGAGCGGCTCTGACAGTGTGCAAGGATTTGTGGGAGGCCGAGCACTCGTGCTGGGCAGTGAGGGG
Organism: Solenodon paradoxus; assembly: GCA_004363575.1. Lineage (NCBI taxonomy): Eukaryota > Metazoa > Chordata > Mammalia > Eulipotyphla > Solenodontidae > Solenodon > Solenodon paradoxus. The sequence goes on from RJWH01002428.1 coordinate 78,910, forward strand.
AGGGCACAAGGAGAAAGCCTTCTAGATTCAGAGCATGGGATTCTGGACCGAGCTCCCTGAGGCAGAAATCGGTCCTTAGAGCGGTGCAATCACTCTGTAAATCGGAGCCTATGTTTGTCATCATCTTCCTGGTCCTGGCCCCTCAGAGCCACAGGCCTCCAAGGACAGGGCTCCCCCACTGCACAGAGAAGGGCTCTCCAGGGGAGGGGGTGGAAGTGCTTTGTGGCCTCGGAGGTGACTTCAGGGAAATCCCAAGAGCAGTTCTCAGATCCAAGAGACGAGGCTCAGGGTGGGTGGGCTCCATTCCTGTCCCCTTGATGACTAACCAGGGGGCTCTCCTGGAGGGCTTAGTGCTATCATTCTAGGAAAGGGGCCTCTGGATGTTGTAACGTGTGGTGACCATGGCCTAGGGGACCCTGACTGAGCCAGGCACTGCCCTGCAGTTCACAGAAGCCATCTCTGCTCTCCCCACAGTGCTGTGATGACCTTGCATCACCAGGTCTCTGCCCGGTAGGGAGCTGTCAGACTCTAGCAGGGTCCCCGGCACATGCCTGACATGTAGGAGGTCCCCACAAAGGTTTGCAAAGAAGGCCCTGCTAGCCCAAGGTTCTCAGGACACAAGCTGGTCAAAACCCCCAGGACTTACGTCCTTACCAACGGGACTGGGCAGGCACCAAATATTGTCTGACTGAAAGAGCATCTGGTCCAAAGGAAATGAATGATTCAGCCCCTAGGGATGTTAGACTTAGGGGGATGGACCTGGCAAAGGAGGGGGACTGGAGCCTTCTAAGAGGGGACACACACTGGGGGAAGGCCTGAAAGGGACCCTCACACCAGGTACTGTCACACAATCAGACAGGGTGTCAGAGGCGCCTGTCCTCAGAGGCAGCTTGCCCTGTGCCCAGGGAGCTGGGCTTCACAGCTGCCTCCATGCAGTGCCATTTAAACAGACACACTCCTTGCTGTGTGTGGGCTTAGGCAAGCTCGGCTCTGCCCCTCTCTGCCCTATGGCCGTCGGCGAGTTCCCGGGGCTTCCGCAGGATTTCAGGGGGTCTAAGAGAAAATGAACCAAAGTGTTCGGCCCTATCTCAGTGCCAGGGAGGGAGGTGGGGCTGCTTTTCTTGTATTTGTATCCGTGTTTGGTTCTGAACTCAGCGCTGAGCTGGCCTGAAGTCGTGGGGCTCCTTCATTCCCAATAGCCTGAGTTCTGCAGCCTCCAGAGAGGAGCAGGTGGTACACGTGCTCAGGTGCCAGCACTGGGCTCCACTCACACACACCCAGCCCCACAAGGGTCACTCATTCCCTTGCAGAGCCAGACAGTTGCCTGAGAGAGGGTCCTTTGGGCCCAGCTGGCCCCTTAGCCTTCTCCTGCCAGGGTTCAGAATCCCATGATGTGTGCCTCCAGGCTCAGCCCTCCACATTGCCCATCCACCCTTCCATTTTATATTCCCAGACCATTGCTGGTGGCCCACACACCCACATTGTTGTTCCCTTTTGTGTCCAAACACGTGCTGTGCCCTCTGTTGGGAAGGCCCACCCTCTTCTTCCTCTGACTCACCTGGGGCCCCTCCTCCCTGACACCCTCATCTGTGGGTCCTGCCCATCACCCCTGCGTCCCTCCCTCGTTGCATGGCTGGCGCCACCCTGTAGTTATCTGAGTGGCCGGTTCCCCTCCACACTGTCATCTCTGGGTCAGGGGCCATGCGTCTCACTCAGCTCCAGGCACCAGGCGAGGTACAGGGCTGTCATCTCAGTCCTTGATAACTGACTAGACCTCAGCTTTCCCCTGCTGGCCCGCAGAGCAGGAGAAAGGAAGCTCAGATCTGCCGGTGCCCCCCACAGACGCTCCTGGGGAGATGATAAACCGCGAGGTAGCCACAGTTGCCGGTCATCCCCTGATCCGACCCTCCTGTCACACTTCTTCGGGAAAACAGACACCCCTGTTGCTTGATATCCGGCTGGCCGATCCCAGCAGCTACATTAGCACTTGAAAGATTCCCTTGCATTAATTTCAGACGGAACATAAATACGGGCTTGGGGGAGTCCTCCAGGAGACACAAACTGGAAACCTGGTGGCCTCGCCGGAGAGAAAACACGTGTGCTGGCCCACGGGAGCGCTGTGACTTTGGAGCCTTTGTGGAACATCCAGTGCTCCCCGCTGCCTGCCCCCACACTGTCTTGAGGTCGTCCTGCTAATTTCGTCGTTCTCGCTGATGGCTCGCACACTCTTCTCTCCGATCGGGTGAGCCTTGGAAGGTGCAGATGTTTCAGACAATCTCAAGTCCCTGAATGTGAACTCAGGATCCCTGCAGCCAGCGGTGCCCCAGAGCAGGTGTACTGGAAGCTGCAGTCAACTAAACATCACAGTGAGAGACGCAGGCCTTGCCTTTCAGCAGCTGTGCAACCTTGGGCACGTCCCGCTGAGCTGCTGGTTCCTCATCTGAAAACGGGGTGGGGGTCCCTAGAAAGACTGCCAGGACGAAATGAAGCGCTGTACAAAGAAGCCTCATGGACCCAGGAGGCTCCTTAACTAAGTAAGAGTGTGTGTGCAGGCCGTTAGATAGTAGAGTCTTAGAGGTGGGAGGACCCATGAGACCACGCGGGAAAACTGAGGCGCAAAGCAGGGAAGGAAACTGCCTGAGATCACACACACACACCCAGTTGACTCCGGTTGGCTGTTGAACCAGGTTTTCTATCCCAACCCTAGGACAGGATTGTTCACTCTGTCCAACCCCACCTCTGTGATCTCCAGGGCTGTGCCTCGTGATGGCAAAGGGTCAGATATAGCCTGTTCTGTTCACGAAGGCTTGTACCCCAGAGAAGGGGAGCCTTTCTCTCTATGCTAAACACTGGGGCTGTGCCTGCTCAGAGCAAAACACCTTCCCTGTTTTATGTGAATGCCCTTTGAGTGGTACTCTGGCGTGTGGAATTAGGAGACACAAACACCAAACCAGTTCCAACATTTTCAAGACCTATGATCCTCATTCTGATCCTTGCCCCCTCCTCCCCTGCTCTCCTTCCCTGTGTCTCCGTCTGAACCCTGGGAGCCCTGGCAACATGGGCTCCTCCTCCAGGAAGCCTTCCTTGGTGTCCTCACTAAATTAGTCTTTCTTCGACCATACCGCTTCTCTTTCTCTGCTTCCCTCACTATTTCTCTCTCTTTATATCTTTTTGCCCTGTCCTTATCTTTTTCTAGCTCTTTCTCTGTCTCATATCTCTCTTCCTCTCCATATGTGGTATGTGGTCTTTGTGTCTCTAATGTCTCCTATGTCTTCTTTTGTCTGTTCTGGAACTTCTCTTCTCTCTTCTTGTCTTCCTCTTTTCTGTGTGTGTCCTGGAGCTCTCTTCCTCTACCTGTCACTGTCTGTGAGTGTCTCTTCTCTCTCTGTGAGTCTTCTCTCCCCACTCTCTGTGGCTCTGTGTGCTCCAACCCCCTCGTCCTCCCTCTCCTTGCTCCTCTCTCCTCCAAGGCCCCACAGATGAAACAGATGGTACCTCCCTGCGGGGAGCTGGCCAGAGAATAGCTGTCAGTGCTGGAAGGAGCTGCTGATCAGGGGCCAGGAGACCCCAGGAACCTGGGCAAGTCTAAGCCCCAGCACCATGGGCCCCTTTGAAAACTTTCCACAACCTTCCCACAGGTTCCAGGATGGGTGTGGTGCCTTTTTCAGGATGTCTGACCTTGGAGGCAAGCCTAAGCCCTGTCTGCCAGCCCCTGGGGAGAGTGCATGCTGGACCCTGACTCCAGGCTGGTCCAAGGACCAAGCTCCTGGAATTGGTGGAGTCTGGAGGGATGTTAGTGAGGGGCCAGGCCAGGCCTACAAGAGGAGGGGATCCTGAGCTTAGGTCCCCTGGGGACAGGATGAGATCATGGAAAGGATGTGGAGTAACAGGTTTTGTCACTCATTCATTCCACAAACACTCACGAGGCCACCACCGTGTGCCAGACTTGGGCTGGGCCCTGGGGATTGAGATGAATTAGCCATGGCCCCTGCCCTCAGAAAAGCTCATGGTCTCCCCTTCAGTGGCTTGTTGGGAACATGTTCTGACAGCTGGGTGTGTGGAAGGTAAGTGTGAGAGCAAAGTAGACGGTGTCTGCTGTGGTTCGGGCAGGAGGTGACAGCACCTGAGCCAGAGTCTAGTGTGCGCTAGGACCAGGGGTCTGTGGTGACATGCTGTATAGGGACGAGGGAGGACAGAACGATCAGGACAGACGTGGGTGGTGGAGTACAGTGGAGATGTGCCCTGGAGGGCTGGACGAGCTGGGTCTTGTAGGTTCTGGAAGATGCTGGATGGGAACGTCCACTAGGCCATTGAACACATGGATCTGGGCAGGGGCAGCTGCACCAGTGTGGTCAGCATGGTAAGGTCAAGCAACCCTATGGGTGGATTGTGAGTAGAGTGAGAAGAGACAAGGGCAGACAGGGTGCCCTGGGCACCCGCATTGACTGGGCCGAAGAAAGGAGAACCACTTGCTCAGAATCATGAGCAGGAGCCTCGCCCCCTTGACAGGAGCCTGGTCTTCCATGCTCAACAGCCCTGGTAGGGCCGGACCCCTAAAAGGACCTGCCCACAGCTCCATTGTGTGCCACGATGCCGCAGTTGGTCCCATATGTCTCTCCCTTACCTCCCCAAGTCATTGCAGACAGGGAGCAGTGAGTCGACTATACAGGGAATCACAACAGAACGGGTGCCAAGAAAGTTGGAATTTTCACCAGCTTGACTCTGGGGTCCTGTGAAACCAAACCCCAAAGAAGGCGGTCACTAGGGGCAGGCCCACGGGCCCATGGGTGGATGGCTCGCACCATAAAGTCCTGGGGCGTTGGTGCACCCTGGTGGTCTAGAGGATATGTGCGCCATCTCCAGCTGGCACAGTCCACCTACATCCCAAGGACCTGGGCTCACCACCCTGATCTGAGGGCAACAACTAAGATGAACAACTAAATAAAATGAATGAAATGCTTCTTCCTCCTTTCTTCCTGCCTGCTGGCCTACTTGCCTTCATTCCTGCTTGTACCTTTCCTTTAAAAAAAGTCCTGGGGCATGGAATGCATGAGAAGGGCGTCGCTGGAGCTATAGGGGAATCTTGGTGGGAGAGGAGAGGCATATTCTCCCTGACCTGTAAGGAAGGAGGCACAGGAGGGTGTGGCTCAGAGAAAGAGATGAGAATTTGAAAAGCTCACTACTGATTGCTTCTGACTTCTCAATGGATCTAAAGCCCGTTTAGGGTCTTGAGTGCAGGAGGGCCTGGAACCGCTGAGGCCAAGGGAATGGCGGAGCCACAGCCAGCCACACTGCAACTGCAAGGCTGGGCCCTCCCAACACCCCCTCTGCAAGCCCCAGAAACACTCCTTTTGGAGTGGCTGGACCCTCAGTAAATACTTGCTGGTGCTCCTGTGCAGCCCGAGAATGGCTGTTTTTTCTGGCGGCTCTTGCGGGCCTGCAGGCCCTCATCTCTAGAGGGTCCCCACGGAGGCACGGAGAAATAGCCTCTGCTGTCAGAAGCAGGTGTCACGAGCTGTTGGCAGGGCACCCCCGCAGCCTGCTCACTGGGGGCTGCCACGCCCCGCCACTTCCAGCCCCATCACAGGTTGGGGTAGGATCAGCTTAGCCTGTCACTCAAGAGTGCACTCTGGGCTTTTCCAAAGGACACATGCTCTTCCTGCCTCCTTAGAACTTTACAGCTTCCCCAAGGAGGCCACCATGTCAGAGACGTGTGCCTATTTAACACTCAGGAAAACAGGCTGCAGGCAGGGAAGCCACTTGTTCAGCATCACAAATTGGAGACTCACTGCCTGGGCAGGATCCTGGCTGGGTCCTCTGTCCTCAAAGCACTGGGTCAGAGCCAGAGACCGGGAGGGCCTGTTCATACCTCCATTGTCTGTGTCACTTCACAGTTGGCCCCCAGTGTGCCTCGCTTACCTCCTAGTGTTTGCACTGCCCTCCCCCGACTGAACACCCTCCCTCTCAGTGGCATCCCTGTCCTTCCTCACCTACCTGACTTCTCTCATGCATCAGTCAGCAGTGCCTCCTCCAGGAAGTCCACCCCGACCAGCGGTTGGATTAGATGCCGCTTGTGTGCTCCCTTCGGGGTACTACATAATGTCGGGATCAAAAGCCTTGGTCCTCAATACTGTGAACATTGGAACAGGAGTCTCCTGTCCCCACTGTCCAGCACTAGGTATCCTCTGGGCTGCATCTGTCAGATGAATGAGTGGAGAGAGGGAAGGCGGGAGAAGACATTTTCTTAAGGGTCTCTGGCCATAAACAAAAGCCTTTCCCCAGAATCTGAACTAGACGAACGCTAGATCTCCCCCAGTCCACCCCTCCCTCACACACAGACAGTGGCACGACAGGGCAGTCGCTGAGCATGGCAGGTCCTGGAGTGGGACCTCTCACAGAGATGCGGAGGTGGGATTTCAGGGACTGTGGCCAGCAAGCAAAAGAGAGATCACTGAGCAAGGCACTTCCTGGGAAGTCATGGAAGCAGCCGTGAAGTGGGCAAGGCCTGCCAGCTTCCCTGCTGCCCGAGCCCCTCCGTGGCTTCCCTGACAGCTTGTCCACTTTGTGATCTCCCGGGGGCTGCACCTGTCCGTACCCACCACAGGCAATTAGAGTGCTAGTGAGGGATTTCCCCAGTTCCGGGGTGACTGGTGAGCAGGAGGGGAGCATGCCCGGTGAGTGGGGCCGCAGGGCAGGCACACAGGGTGGGGAAGGCCCCAGGGGCACCGACTGCCACACTGAGCAGGTCGGGGCCTGGGGCTGGGCCAGAGGAGGCTGGCCCGGTGCTGAGCCCCGGCGTTACTACCTCCCAGTCCCTTGGCCTTCCAAGGAGTCTTCCTAACCAGAGCCAGGGAGGGCCCTCATTGTCCTCAGACCTCAGCCCGCACCTGCTGAAGAATTCCCTCTCTCAGCCAGGACCGCAGGTTCAATTATTCCTCTATTGTCCGTCTGGGACAGGGCGGACCACAGAGCAAGTCCATCATAAGTGTCTGCAGACTGGTCAGTGGGTGGGGTGAGATGGCTCCCTCCCGACATACGGGGAGGCCACCTTAGAGGGTTCAGCTCTGTGTTTGTCCCTCTGACGCTGCTGCCACTGTCTGCTGGACCCTGTGGTCTGCGGGCTTCTGTTGCTCTCTCCTCTCCCAGCCTCTTGCACCTCAGTGAGTGAAGTGAGTCCTCGGGGCCTAGCCAGGGCGGGGTGGTAGTGTTGGGCCACAGCAGTGGGCAGATGGTGAACAAATCCCGCCAACACTCAGGGCGCACCAGACACGTGCAGCAGTGGCCCCGTGGAGTCTGCTCCCTGGAGTCCATGAAGGGACAGACAGCACACACAACCCCGTTTCCATGCCAGGGGAGGGGGCCCTGAGATGCCGGTGGAACTTAAACCAACAAGCCGTAGACCTGTTGGGGCTTAAGGGCTTCCTGGAGGAGGTTTGCGCAGAGCTGGGCCTCACGAGAGCTTCGGAGGCCGTCATTCCTTCAGGGACAGTCTGGGGCTGGGGTTAGCTTGATGGGACAAGCCAGAGAGATGCCATAGGAAACCTGTGTGAGCCTTTACTGCCCTCCAGCCTCCGTAATCTTCACAGACCTGGAAGATGCCATTACAGTTGTTCCCACTTTGGATGGGGAAGCAGGCACAGGGAGAACATGCAGTGCGCAGAACTAAGACTTTGACCCCCAGGGGTGAGACCGGGGCATCTTCCCACTACGCTGCACCGCCTCCCAGGGAATCTGGGACCTTGACTTTGGTGTCGGGCACTGGCCTGAGGCTGGCATCAGGAGCTGGTGACCTGACACATGGCTCAGCCCCTTTGTCTCTGTGTTCCAGGTCACTTTCTGGGGAACAACACAGTCATCGAGGTCCTCCGGCAGGCAGGGCTGGAGGTGGAACACACGCCCGCGGGGCAGACCATCCACAGGTGAGCAGCTGGGGCATCGGGCCACCTGCTGCTCCCGGCCCCCACCACATGCCTTGGGAGAGAGGGGTGAAGAGGCCTCCAGAGAGATGGGGTATCATCGAGACCAGCCTTGACCCGGCACCTGAGAGTGCAGGGGCCAGGTGGAGGTGGGGAGAGGCGGGAGGAGGCCGGTGCCCAATCTGGGCAGGACGAAAGGGTGGGATCCCGCAGTGGCAGCAGGGACAGAGGTGTGTTAGACTCTGCAGGCTGGTGATCAGGCAGGGTGGAAGGACCCACAGGACTTCTCCACAGGACTTCTGTTGGGTTGCTGTTGGCACCAGCTACTTGGTGGGTATCCAGGCCTTAAATCGACATGAGGCTGTGGTTAGCACAAGCCGTGACCTGGTCCTTCCCTGCGTCCCAGCCCACCCACACCTCCTTCACCTTCCCCTGGCCATGTCTTCTCAGCCTGTCCATGCTGTTCCCCTACCCCTGACTTCGCGGCCAGGGCACACTCAGTCCACTCAGGCCATCCTCTCCTCCTGTGGGGCTCCCTGTCCCCTTTCCCCAGGCCAGGGCTGCCCGCAGGCAGGGCCAGCAGAGCCCACTGTGGTGCAACAGGCCAGCTTGGCAGAGGTGTTAGCACGCCGGGCAGCTCCAGGCACCAGTGCTCCTTCAACTCGGGCTCTGTAGCCCAAGCTCCAGACATTAGTCAGGAACCTTCCTCACTGCCCACAAGGGCGAGCACCGTGGCGTTTCAGCCCCTGTCCCTGACAAGATGCAGAGTCCAAATGGAACTTGCATCATCACAGCTATGATGTGCTGACTGCTCACAGGGATCCCATCTTAAAATCGAGGCCCATGAGTTCTGGAGAGGTGAGTCACTTGCAGAAGGACACACAGCTCCTGTAAATGCCGTCTGGCTCTGAGGCATCCCTAAGCTCCTTACCGTTTTCTGTGACCCCTCTGGGACTTGGCGGTGGGGTACTGAGAGCTGACAGCCCTTGATCTTCGCTCCGTGGCAAAAATGAGGCCTGAGGTGCCCCAGGGCGTGGAGCCTCCAGTGTCTCACCTCAGGAGCCAGTTCTCCCCCGTCTCCACGGCTTCTCGAAGAACTTAAAAATGGTCTGTGGTACACGTCTTCTCATCTTCTGAGTCAGCCTGACGAGAGCCCACTTCCAGAACAGTTGAGCCCAACATAAATCCGCTTGTGTCTGGCGGACGCAGGCCTGTGTCTGAGGGGTGAGGGACCCGAGGTAGCTCCAGGGACACACCGCCTTCCTCTAGCTCCCTGTCACAGCCCAAGGACCTTCACCTTGAAGCTCATTGTGACTGTCCAGACCAGGTCTGGGGGCAGGCAGGCCGCGAGACTGCTCAGCTCCTATTCACCTCAAGCCCAGGCGTTAGCGGGGTGACCGACGTCCCCCGCCGAGCCCTGCTCCAAGGGCTCTCAATCCTAGTCTTGAATGTAGGCTGAAGTCCTGCGGGGGCACGGGGAGTGAAGGAGTGGGGATGCCAAGGAGGCCCCAACAATGGAAGCCATCATTGGCCACAGGTGCTGGCTGGGCCCAGCCTTTTGTCTGTCTATTTTAAATTATCTCTGGAGCAGCTGCGGCATCCCCTGGACCCTGGAGCTCTGGGTTGCCATGGGGGCCAGGGTGGAAAGGCTGAGCTGATAATCTTCTCTCCTTTAAGGAGACGGAGTCGCAGGACAGGCTGCTGGCTGCCTTGGGTGACGCCTTACCTTGATAGTTCCTGGAACTGTACCATCCTTTCCCCAGGCTCAGATGTTCCCAAAAGGAATTCCACTGGGGCCATGGAAAGGGGAAAATAGGGGGAAAGGAGCAGAGGGTATTCCCTCGCTAAGGAGTGTCTTCGGTGGTCATCTCTATGGAATGTGAGTCCGCACACACCCCGCAACCACACTGCAGTGCCCACTCTGTCCAGGTCCATTTGATTGTTGGCCAACATTGCAAGAAGGTGCTAGGCACCAGACACTGCATTGAACCCCGTCTCCCATCTCCATGACAATCTCCCGAGCAGGTAATATTACTCCTTCCCTTTGACGGCTATGAGACAGCTTTGTCCCCTGCCCTCAGTCCCACAACCAGTGCCAGGGTGTGACCCATGTATATCTGCCTCAACTTCTGCTCTCACCTGCTCAACGCCATCCTGCCCACTGAGAAGGTGCTCAGTAAGTCAGTGTTGAACACGTGGATAGAAGGTTGAATCAGAAACGCACACGACGATGTCAATATTCAGTATGTAATGAATGTCAGTTACTCAGAGGCTTCAGTGCTTGCTCTTTGCCAGGCACTGGGCTAAGTGCTTTGCTGTTAACCTATTTCCTCCACAGATGCCCCATGAGATACAGGAGATAATAAATTGCCCCATTTTCCAGGCAGGTGAATGAGGCACAACGAAGTTAGGTAACTTGCCAAAGTCCCTCAGCCAGAGCTCATTGAATGAATGAGACTTTGGCCAAGATCAGATACACCCTGAGACCTGGCCATGGCTCCCTCCTGCATCTCCTCCTGGTCTGGGCTTAGATGTCACCTATGGTGACCAGTCCCCCGCACACACCCATCTTTCCTGTCTGCACTTTCATTCCTCCTGGGAAGTTAGCACCACTTGACACCTGCGTACTTACCTTCACCGCCTGCTTGGGATTCGACTCTAACTGAGCAGGGACTCGTCCGTCTGAACCCTGGAAAAAGTGCCTGTTGTGGGCTAGATGTTCAGTCACTATGGAATCGATACACGCATGAACGTGACAAAGGGAGGGAGGGGGTCAAGCCCTGTCTATCATCCCCAGACAATGATTTTCCTGGGACCCTCCCACGGGACCCAGCAGGGCACCCTGGCAGTTGGCAGTTTCCCTACCTTGAAGATGTTCCCGTTGAACTACGCATTCCCCATCCTGCATGAGTGACCCTTTCTCACATACGGCTCATGGGCTGTTGTCCCTTTTCAGCCCTGCTGCCCGGAGCCCAGCACCCTCTCCAGAAGGGACCTCAGCGAGTCCTGCCCCAGAAACCCTGGCTGCTGCTGTCCCCTCAGCCCCACTGGCAACCCCCACTGCCCCGCCTGAGGAGGAAGACCCAGCCCTGTCCCCACATCTCCTGCTCCCCGACAGCCTCAGCCAGCTGGAGGAGTTTGGGCGGCAGAAGAAGTGGCACAAGAAACAGAACAAACACCAGCGGCCGCGGCAGTTCAACGACCTCTGGGTCCGCATCGAGGACAGGTGAGCAGGGCCCCCTCCTGCTCGGGCGGGCACACTCTTAACCGGGAGGCCTGCTCCGAGGAAGCCAGCCTGCTGTGTACTTGGGAACATCAGGGCTGGCTTGTCCCCATGCACAGAGGATCCTTGTTCATCCTTCAGGGCTGGCAGAGCGCACCCATGTCGGATTCTTTACCTTTATTCTCAGAGGGAGAGCACGAACAATGTTCTCCATTTTAATGGTGAGGGAATAGAGGTTTCTCTCGGGTACAGTGGATGAAAGTCTGCCTTTAGTTTCCTGAACACAGCTGGTGTGCAGGTGGGCTCCATTCTCCCAAAGGCCAGATGGGGCAACTGGGACAAAGGGAGAGGCTAGCTCTGAGGCCCTGTGCCTGGAGGGACCCTGCTGTGCAGGAGAGGTGACTGATGACACCCGCCGCCCTACATGCCCAGGCTCTGTCTAAGGACGGATGGGAAGGTGTAGAAAACAGCAGATGCAGAAACCACTCTCTGGCACTGAGACTGCCTGTGTGCCCCTCTGATCATGCTGCATGTCTCCTGGGCTTTTCACCAAAGCACCTAGTAACCAGAATGCCAGCCTCTGCGTGCAGGCTCAGTAGGAGCAGTCTGTCTAGATTCCTCTTCAGGGCAGGACTCCCCATATCTGGTGAATAATGTCAGCAGAGCCCCTGGGATATCCCAGGGGGTGAGCGACAGTGAAGGGCAGAGCCCAGGGTGTCTTGTCCAGGAGGACACTTCATGGACCTCCTTCAGCCAGGTCTCACAGTCATGAGCCTTCAGTGGACAGGGTCCAGTCCACTAGCGGGGTGTGGGGTGTGCACAACCTTGGAAAGACTTCCAAATAATTAAAGTCCAACCCCTTAGTCCTTTGGGCGTTGGCGTCAAAGTGCCTAACTTCTGCCCCACCCTGGCCAGCCTGCCACCCAAGGCGGAGGCTCTGCTGAACTCTTTTGGCTGGGCCACATCTGGGAAGGGGGACGCACAGTTACTCCCTTCCGCCCCGGGGAGGGACTGTTGGGGGGCATGGCAAATGAAGGTGCTCTGAGCCCATGGAGAGCTCCAGTCAGGCATGTCTCCCAGGTCCCCAGGAGGCCGGGCCAGTGGAGAGTCCAGTCCATGGGGTGACCGGAGGCGCTGTCAGCGCCAGCAATGGGCCCAGCCCTTAACTTTGTCTGAAAGGTAAATTTCAGCCAGTGACTCCATACAGTTTCCTTTTCACAATACCTACTTCTGAAACCAGAGCCTGGTTTTCGGGAGAAGAAAACAGCTTTTCTTTGGCAAACGGGAGCCCCTTCTCAGTCCCAACAGGTAAATTGTGGTTGGACAGCTTTCTTCCATCGGGTTAGGTTGGAGAAGGAAATTTCCACCAGCAGGCAGCCTGTTTGCTGGAAGCGTCTAGCTGCTTCTCCCAGTAGCCAGCCCTGAGCTCCCTGCCCTCCTCAGCTTCCCTAGCTTCACAGTTCTCCAAGAGACCAGAGGAGCACTTTCAGGGGGCACCTGGGGTCTGTTTGCAGTCTTTCTAGCAAACCATGTTCCTTGGAGCTTGAGTGCTATTCATTGGTCTCAAAATACCACTGGCGTACCCTCTTCTCCCGCTCTCCTCACTCAGCTTCCATCCCCGATCCTGACAAGGTCCTGACAGGTCCCCGGCTCCAAGTTGTGCCCTAGCCCATCACCCCTTCTCTGCTTGAGATGCTTCTGTGCTGCCAGGAGCCTCATCTCTGTGTCCGCCTCCCCGCTGCCCCTGCTCCTGAAGGTGCCTGCGGGGGCCCGTCCTCGCCCGGCCGCGCACCACCCCTCAGGGGGCCACGGCCAGCCCACCTCCCCACCGTCGTGCCTGCCACTCTGCTGGGCCTGTGCGACTGGATTGTGCGAAGCTTCCGCTTTGTGCCATGTGCTTACATCCGTCATGTCCCAGTCCTGTCAGGAGTCCTGGGAGGAGACCTGCCTGACAAAAGGAAACTGAGACTCAGTGAGGTCAGATAACCTTCTCAAGATCGTGCAGCCAGTTGGGTGTGAAGTCAGAACTTACTCCAGGTCTGTCTCGTGAAGGGTCACATTTGTCCACCACCACACAAATGCCCCTCCTGCCTCACTCAACAAGATCTCCTCTGTCTTCCCAGCTGAGACCCCCATTCTCTCCCCCACCCCAATGGGCCCCGATTTGCCCATCCAGGCAAAGTCACTGAGACAGCAATTCCTCATTTATATTCTAGGCCTGGAGGCCTGGGAGCATCTCTGGTCACCGGAGGCCTTGCTGAGGGATTCTGGTCCGCAGACATGAGTGAGAGAAGGCAAGACAGCCAGGGGTGAGGCCCAACGCCGGGCCTGCCCACCACCTGGAGCAGGCTGGCCCCTCACTCCGCATGTACACCCGAGATGTAAACACGCCGGAGGAAGTTTAGAGAAGCAGCAGCCGCTGGCAGGATGATTTATGGGGACCCACAGAGAAGGTGGAGTGTGTCCACAGATGGCTGCACGGCCACAGCAGAGTGTTCTTGGGGACCCGACTTCGGAACCAGGAGGGTCTGTCAGGACCAGGGGCAAGTCAGGGTGGAGGCCATTTCCTTGCTGGCTGTGCGCAGACGCTGCCCGATGCCGCCCGGGAGCTGTGGCAGTTCTGCTTCGCCTTCTGTGCAGTTAGGGGTGTCACTGGTCTCTGAAGTCACACCGACTCTGTTCTCCTTGTCAGTCAGGTGTGTGTATGGTGTGTAATGTGTATGCAGTGTACGTGTGGTGTTTGTGGTTAGTGTGTGGTGTATGAGGTGTGTGTGTGAGGTGTGAGTGTGTGAGGTGTGTGTGAGGTGTGTGAGGTGTGTGTGTGTGAGGTGTGTGTGTGAGGTATGTGAGTGTGTGAGGTGTGTGTGGTACATGTGTGGTGGGAAGTACTGAATGAACAACAGCAAATGCTGGGCCATCGGAGTTAGAAGGACATCATGACAGGGCAGGTACAAGGAAGAGGGCATTTATAAGCGCTGAAAACTGCCAGAAGCAAGGCACAGAGGTAGCCTTAGCATGTGGAGGGCCCAGAGTCTTGGGGTGTCACTCTGTAGGATGCCCTGAGGGGCAGAAGTGGCCCAGTGATGTTGGGATGGGGTAACAGTGGAGGTATTTCCAGCAGAGAAGACCACATGGCCAAAGGTGTAGAACTGGTGTGGGTCTTAGATACCAGGACACGGAGCCACAGGCAAGCCCGTCTCTCTAGATCTCTGCCTGTGAGCCACTAGGCCCAAAGGAACCCCAGAGAGGGCTTCTCCAGCCAGGTCTTGCCCCCAACCCCGGGCAGCACTCCAGGCCCCGCATGTGCATAGCTCTCCTTCTGCTTTGTGCCAGCCGTCTGAGGAGGTCCCCAGGGCACAACCCAGCAGCCCCTGTGTTGGTAAGAAAGCCACAACCCCAAGACCCCAGCCCCCAGCCCTGGAGGACCCTTAGAGACCCCCTAGTCCCGAGATTGGCCCCAGCTCCAGGAAGCCCTTCAGAGGGGCCTCAGGGACAGACAGCTGACAATGCTCCAGGCACCAGTCCTACTTTTCTGGCTTTTATACCTTGGGCTTCTGCTTAAGTTCTCACTTCTGGCTTCTGGGAGAAAACATTTTAGTATGGTACAGGTGGGGAAACTGAGGTCTAGGGAACAGGCCTCACACAGCAAAGGGGAATATGGGGCAGGCTAAAATGAGGCTTCTTTCTCCCATCTGGGCAGAGGGGCCCTTCACCACGAGAGGGGCCCTGTCCGCTCAGAGCAGACGAGGCCTGTTGGTGCCAGCCGGCCGCGGAGCCTGGGAACACTGCTCATGTTTGGTTTGGCTTGGAGGCTACTTTGCCATGAGACAGTTTTCCCCGGCATGGGCTGGAGGAAAGGGGGGTCCTGGGCAGGAGGATGGAGCTTGTGAGCAGTGTACAGCGGATAGGGGAGGCTTTTGGAGGGGCTCTTCCTCCCCAGCCTCTCAGTCTCACCCCTCTTCCTGGGATGGGACTTCTTCCAAGCAATAAAACCCCAACAGGCTCCAAGGGGGAGTTTGCATCTATGGTTTCAAAGTGTGAAAGCAAATGCCTTCGGGCGCCTTGTGAAACTGAGTTTTCATAAGTCCTAGCTGGTCTTCCTTCTGACGGTGGGGCTGAGCTGAAGCCAGCCAGGCCCCAGTTCCGGGCACTTCTAGGGGCACGCCAGCCTCCTGTCCCCAGGCCAGCCGCCTCGCCTCCCGGCTGCCGAGGCTGAAAGGATGAGATAGCAGCTAGGAGCTTTCATGAACTTTTCGTGTTGTGTGTGGGTTTTCTTTTCTTTAGAACAGAAAGGAGGGAATGGACTGAGGTTTTGACCCTTGCTGGGCATGGCTGTCACCCTCTCCAGGAGCTGAGACCACAAAGCCCTCACCTCTGACACTGGCCAGCCTCCACCCACAAGTTAGCAAGGCCACCGAAGGACCCCACACTGCACTCCTGCTCCCTACCACAAACTTGCTCCCCCACTCAGTTAGGGACGGCACCTCGGCCCAGCCGGGACAGCAGAACCAGGCTGCCCTGTGCACCTGGCATCCTGATCGCCTTTGAGCTCAGTTTCCTCATCTTGGGAATGAGAATAATAGTGAAATGACACGTGTGTACATCATATCAACCTATTTAGTGTCTTCCTGTGCATAGGAAGCACTACATAAATGGAGGATGTAATTAGGGGGGAAAGATACACACACATTAAAAATGCTGCCTAAAAAAGTACCAGACAGCGCTTTTGGCACACCAGGTGTTCTTAATTGCCGCATATGGAGAGCCTGCAACCCTCATATTCATAGAGAGGGGACACGACACTATGAGATCGACAAGAGGTTCCATGGTGCATTTCTGTCCTTCCTGCCATCTCTTTCATACAGACTTCTCTGTGAGCCAAAATTTTACCCCTTAACACCCAAATTGGATTCTATTTTAATAAGTTCACAGAGGCCCACAGCTGTCACGAAAACCCCCTGTGGCTATCCAGAGCGAGGTTAGCCAGGCCTCCTGCCCTACGGAGGAGCCTCCCCGTCGCTGTGTGACCTGGTCACCACTGAGCCTCTCTGAGCCTGTTTTCTCAACTGGTGAAAGAAGGTGGTGAGACGCATTGTGAGCGTTTGTGACAAGGCCCTGAGATACGCTCAATAAGTGGGAGCAGGAGAATGAGGGTGGCAGAGGGAAGGTCTGTTCGGTCTTGTTCTCTGATTATCTCAGACTGGAGAGGGGAGGGCCGCAGGAGGTGGGGGGCCTAAGGACATCAGAATGGACCTTTACTACCCAGTGTGAGACCTGCATCTACCTCCTTCTGTCTGCCTGGAACCAGTTCTCTTGACTGTCCACTCTGGAGGCCGGCAGCCACCGGGCCTGGCCCCACCACCCTGACGTAGCGGGGCCTCAGGAGCTCAGCCAGCTGGCTGTGTGTCTCTGAGCTGCTTGCTTTCCTTCTCTCCCCTTGTTTCCTTCTCCACTTAATGAGGAAAAATAAAGATCCAGTAGAGTAGGATCTGAACTCTAAGGCCCTGGACAAGACTGCCGAGCTGTCGCTCTGAGTTTCATGTGTTTTCTCCTTCCAGCACCACCGGCTCAGCACCCCCACTGCCCCTCCAGCCCACGCACAGCTCCGGGACCACCAAGCCCCCTCTCCAGCTCTCCGACCAGCTCCAGCAGCAAGAAGAGCCAGGGCGCCCCAGCAGCTCAGCGCCGGGCTGCTCACAGCCGGCCCTGGGCCTCCTCCCGGCCGTGGTGGCCAGCCTCACGGCCTGCTTCCTGCTGCACAGCCTCGGGCCTTCCTGACCTCAGCTGCCCTGTGCAGAGAAGCCACAGGGGATCTGCGGCCACACCCACTGCCCCTGCCACCTCTTCCAGGGGTGCCTGACACCTCATGGGCAGTCCAGACGGGGTCCGCTAGAACACTAGAGCTTTAATATACCTAAGTTACATCTTCTTTTTTGTAGAAGGATCTTAATTTCCCATAGTGCTATGGGGCGCTTTTGTAAAATACATGTCCATATTAAAAAAGAAAAATGTATTTATTCTACTGATAAAACTATTTTTATGTGACCTCTGTTAATAATAACCCCTAAATCAGCCCCAATGCCAACCAGGCAGATGGACCCAAATTGCCAGGATATCTGTGACCTCATGAAAGACTGTGGCTTTGAATTGGCTCGCCAGCTGGCTTGCCCCTAGACCAGTTGGAGGCCTCTGGTGTCCAGCCTTGGCTTCTCCCACAGGGAGGACCTCAGAGTGGGGCAGGCAGTCATGCCTAGCTTTTGTGAAGCTGGATTTGGGAGCCAGAGGTATGAACGCTGACGGGCCTTCCCTGCCCTGGATTTGTCTGGGCTGGGAAGACACTTTAAGAGAGATTGCTGCTATTTTTAAAATCCTGGGTGTCTGTGAACCAGCCCTCCAGAGCTTTGGAAGGGGTTTCAGCTGAAGCCCTGGGGTGGCGGGAGGAATGTTAGTGCTGAGGGAGGGGTCCCCGTCCCACATGACAGCCAGTGAACCGAGATTCAAAGAGAGGAAGGTGGTTGTCACGGCTGTGTGGCTAGTGGGAGGTTCCGGCTGTGAATCCAGATCTCCCTGTTCTGTGTCAGCAAGCAGTCTGGGTTGGAGGGGAGGCTGCTGAAGTCGCGGACAGTCAGCTGGACTGAAGGGCAGGAGCGGGCAGAGAAGGGAAAACTTAGGGATAGGTGCTCGAGAGCGCGTGATCAGCATAGTCACAATGAGCGCTGCCATGTCCAAAGCCTGCAGCGTGGCAGGCACTTCACACACTCACTTTATCACAGATCCTCGTGCCAGTTTTGTGAGATATGATTGTCTCCGTTTCACAGATGAGGAAACTGAGCCCCCTAGGGATGCTGAAGGGATTGCCCCAAGGTCACCCAGCCAGGACATGGCCCAGGATAGGTGTCATTCCAAAGCAATTCTTGTCTCCTGGGCCACATTCTGCCGTGTGTTCCCTGCATAGGCAGTGCCTGGAGGCAGATCTCACGCAGGTGAGCCAGCGCCAGCTTCTTACTCCAACCAGAGAGACTGGCCTGTTACTCATGTGGGTCCCTCTGGCCAACGGGCTCTGACAACAGCCTGTGCCATGTGTCCCATGCCCCAACTTGTCTTTCCTGCCAAATCAGAGGCTGTGGGGTCCTGGGGAGACAGAGCAGCCAAGTGGAGACAGACGAGCACCCGAGACCCAAAGAGATGGGCTTAGCTCCTCTCTCCCCAAGCTGGCAGGCAAGAAGGACAAGAGGACCCAGGTTGGCCAGCTCCCAGTCCCAAACCCTCAGAAGGCTGGTGGCTCATCAGTCAGAGGGTCCTGGAATGCCAGAGCAGAAAGGATTCCTTATTTGACAGATAATAACAGTAAGAATAAGACCCAGAGAGAGGAGGCCCTTCCCCTGGCTGCACAGCTGCGCAGATCTACTGACTCACAGCCCCGTGCTCCCCAGTATCGCGGCACCATGGGTCTCCTGGCAGGCCTGGTAGTGGCTAACTAGCCCTAGTCCCATCATGCCCAGCTTGGCAGCTGTCTCCTTTCCAAGGCTGCAGAATTCTGGGTAGCTGACTGGATGGTCAGAGATCCCAGGGTGTCTTGGCAGGCAGCTGAATTCTTTTTGACCCGGAATGGATGTGTTTGAGCTTGAGACCTGGCAGGAGCTCTGAATTCTGCTTCAGAGGGCCCAGCCAGCCCCATGGGCATCACACTGTAAACTGAACTTGACCCCAGCCAAGGCTGGAGTCCGTTTACCCTTGGCAGAAATGTGACTTCCTATTTCTGAGCGGGAAGGGGCTTAGCCGACTTATAAAGCAGACTCAGAAGGCCCGTTGGACATCAAACAGATCATGCAGAGCACTATTTGGATGAGATAAGTGTAAAAGAATTAGAAACACACAGGCCAGATTTCCCTCTGTTCGGGACAGAGTGTGGCATGAGATGTATTGATACGGAGCTTGAGGTTAATTAAAGACGAAGCATTTGAGTAAACAGCCCAGGCACCTGACCGCGTGCCCAGATCTGTGCCAGGCTTAGAGCCAAAGAGGCAAATTAACTCGGTGTGTGATTATGGCTCACACTCAGTGCCAGGCTCTGTGTTGGGGCTGGATGGAGCTGCCTTTCCTGGCCTGGAGGAACTCATCACCAAGATGGAGCAAGCAGTTCCCAGAAGAGACTTTAAAAGTTATCTGGTCCAGGGCCCCAGCCAGAGGCAGATTCAGTTCCTCATCGCTCCTCTGGGCAAATCGAGGGATTCCAAACTCTCCCTCGATCAAGCATCTAGGTGTTTAGAGAAAGACGGATGGGTGGCAGATGAATGGCCTGAGTTAGTAGGTAGATGTGCTCACAGCCAGCCAGAGTCCCTGTGCGCCAGACATCTGTAGTCTGAATTCACTCCTCCTAAGGGCCACCCTCTACCCAGCGTTTGAAAGGAAATAAACCCACCAACATGTGTCCCAGAAGACCTGAGGCACATCTGCAGGAATCTGCTTGGTGAGGGCACTGAGTTCACCCTGGAATGGGAGCCACCATCCCATCATCAGATACTCATGCACTCTGGAATGATCTATCCATTACTGCTGACATGTTCCCAACACATTCTGTGTGCCTCATCTCCTAAAATGGCCCTGCTGCTCTGAAAGAATTACTTATATTCCTGAGGGTTTGCCCATTTGACCTTGAGGCAAACAGGGAAGATGCAAGGACTGAGACCTAGCAAGTTAAGGGAATTGCCTAAGGTTAGGCAGCAAGTTAGTGGTGGCCCAAGGTCCCTGTCTCTCAGGAGAGAATGACAAGGGGCTTTCTGGGGCTGGTCACCAGGACCATGTCTTCTAAGTCTTCCTCCAGGCTGGTCTGACACACCAGTGACCAGGTAGGGGCCATGACAGTGAATGTATGAGTCAGGTTGCCAGGGAGGCGCCAACTGCCACCCAGGGCTCTCCAGCACTGAGTCAGGGACCCGAAGTGTACGGCACACACAAACTTGGGTGATTAGCCTTTGCACTTCAAGACTGTGAGTGGATTTTCCTTGTGTTTAATGTTTTGTCATCTACTTCTCCATTCTGCTAGACTTGGGCAAGCCCAGGGTCTCAGATTCAGTTTCCACCCAGTACCGCTGTCACAACAAAGCCCAAAGAAAAATCCTCCAACAGGAAAGTTTGTGAAAAATGCCATGAAGGACAAGGAAGGGGCCCCTGGGAATGGGGTCTGGTGGTAGTGTCCTTGAGGCCCTGGCATAAAAACCAGAGTCCTCAGCCTAGAATTCTAGATTCTCCATGATCTGGCCTTGCTGACCTGCCTGGCCACCTCATATCTCCCACTCTGTGTCTGGCCACACTGATCATGTTTGTCATTTCTAGAATAGACAGAATGTTTCACACATGCCATTTCCTATGCCTAGAAATTCCCTTCTGTTTCCACGGCTGCTCATTCTTTGAGGATCAACTCAGATAGCACTTCTTGCAGGAAGTCCATGGTAATTTCTTTGTGCTTTCTTAGCATGTATCACAACACATACTGATGAGTGTTGACACTGTCTAATTGTTTATCTACCCCCCTATCGATGGGGCTATGATGGCAGAGGCCATATGGATCCTTATCTGACACAAGGATGACACTCACTAGATGTGTAGGGAGGAAGAGAGGAATGAAGGAAGGAAAGGAGAGGCAGTGAGAGGCAGACCTTAGCTCTAAGTGGAATAATCTCCGTGAAGCCAAAGCTGTTTGAGATGGACAAGTGCCCATGCAGGTGCAGTGCTTCTGTCACAGAGGTGTGTGAGTAGGGGTAGTAGGCCCACTGGCTGGAAATGTAGTAGGAGAGGTGAAGTCTTGGCAAGGAACGAGGGTAGATGACATTGAAGGTCCTTCCTGGCTCTGTGATGCTCGGGTTCTTTGAACGTTGCTATTTTTCCAAAAATTTATTTAAGCAGCCAAAGAATATCACCAACTGTCTAAATCAGTAAGGTTCAGGAATCAGGCCAGCAGCCCCCGCCTCCGCCCGCCACTGCCCGCTCCATCTTTAACAGTTCAGTCAGGCTTGACATGAATTGGCAGGTGCGCCTGCTGCTCGGCAGCAGGGGGACTTCTGGGCAGTGGGGCCGGGCTGGACTGGGACCCAGGGCCCTGGACCCAGTCCAGAGGGCTTCCTTCCCTTTTCCCCTGCCCCGCCCCACCTCTGAGAGAGGAGAGAAGACTCTTGAGAACTGTTTGAGCCCCTCCCAGGGCCTCTCCTGAGAGGATCAGCTCACCCACAGCTCTCTGCTCTTTCTCCAAAGGCGGGCTCTTCCTCCCCAGAGATCCTCAGGATATGCCTTCAGTTCGCTGGGTGACCTCAGGCAAATCCC
Source organism: Solenodon paradoxus (assembly GCA_004363575.1). Lineage (NCBI taxonomy): Eukaryota > Metazoa > Chordata > Mammalia > Eulipotyphla > Solenodontidae > Solenodon > Solenodon paradoxus. Next base: position 100,369 of record RJWH01002428.1, read on the forward strand.
TGCCCCTCTCTGAGCCTCCATTTCCTTGTCTGTCAAATGAAGGCATTATTTCCTGTCTGGGTTATTCTGGGGTGTGGGGAAATGCCATGTACCATCTTGGGGTCCCGTGAAGGTTTTGGGACTCAGTTGGTCCTCCCAGTTCACGCAGACTGTGGGATTAAGAGCATGTGACAGGCAGGAAAAGTGACAGAGGAGCATGCCTAGAAGTTTCCCTCCATCCAAGTCTTGCTGCAGGGTATGTGATCTTTGACAGGACCCAGGCCTAAGATGTTTCTGGTGAGACTCTCAAACATTTGGAACCCCAGGGACTGATCCTTGGCTAAGGGAGGGTCTAGCTCAGAGGAGGGGACAGTCGGAGCTCCTGACCCATTTCTGGGCCTCAAAGAGGTTGCAGGAGGTCCCAACCCGACTCTCACTGTGTGACACCAGCTTCAGGTCTCAATGTATCTGATAGGTATTCATGATGCTGTTCTTTTAGTCACCTCTTCCCCTCACCTCTGTGAATTACCATGAAGAGATCTTTAAGAATATAATAGAAGACAAAGAAAGATGCTATTAATGTTATTTTGCCAAAAATATTTTTGTAGCATAATATATTAATAAAAGACATTATGAATTCCACGGGATGGTGTCTCTTTATACTGGTATCCTCTCCTGCAGGGAACATTGCAGGAGATCGCCTCTGCTGGGAGGGCCAAGACCTGAGAGGCAGGGACACGGGACTGGAGCTAGACCACGTCCACGCAAAAGCTGGAACAGGTTCTGGGAGGGTCCAGGGGCTCGAGGCCTCTAGCCAAGTGGGGTTCAGCTGGTTCTCCCCAGCTGCCTATACGTGAAGGAGCTGCTCAGCTGAGCAAAAGCTAGATCCTAGGGTTCAGCCTCAGGGTCCCCGTTTCTCTCACTCCATACTCACCAAGACCTACTGATGTTTCCTTATGGATCCTGCCACCTCCCTCCATGCCCACAGCCCACCCAGTCACCGCCACTTTACCTTCCTCAGAACTGCTACCACCTGCAGCTGTGTCGCCTCCAATCCCTCTCCCTCTCCAGAAGAACCATGTATCTCTCCACCTTTAAAAGTATTCAGTGTCCACCCACTATCCCCAGGACATAGGCCAAGGTCACACAAGGCCCCCTGTGATCTGGGCCCTGCCCACCCCGCAGCGGGAAGCTCCCCACTCCCAGTCCCATTCCTGGTAGTTAACACTGCAGACCACTGCCTGTCTTGGAGTTTCCTAAATTCATCCCACCCACCACGGCCAGTGCCTCCGCGCACACTCTTCTCCAGATCCCACTGTCCTGCCTCGCCTTGCCTCTCCCCTCCCCGTGGCTCTGCAGCGTTCCTGCAGCCCTGCATGGCCCAGCTCCTGGAGCAGCTGCTCTGCCTTCCCTGACTCCTCAAGCCAAGTGAGCCACTCCTCCCTGTGTTTCCTGTGTACAAATGACAGTCATGTGCCATCCTCTCCAGGGGTTCCAGTCCCAGTTCGGCCCTGGTCTGCTGTGTGACCTTGGGGAAGGTCTGTCCTCCTCTGAGCCACAGTCTCCTTATTTGTGTGAAAGAAGATGGGCATTGTCTTCACTAAAATTCCTTTGAGAAAGACCCACATCTTTGTTTGGGAGAGACAGGAAGGAAAACCACCTCTGCCCTCCTCCCAGTAGGGAGAGGGAAGATATTCTTCATGGTCCAGGGGTAAGAGAGTGCCAGGCCTTGCTGAGCCAGGTAAGAAGCCCTCCCCCCACTCCCTCCCAGGCAGCCGCCACAGAGGAAGCACCCTGGCTGTCAGGCTGCTGGGTGCTCCTGGGGCTGCTCCGGCTGCCAGCAAGCCAGAGCTGGGCTGGCCATGGGTACAGCCTCGTAAAAAGAAATGATTTTCAGAAAATATTCATAAAACCTGTTTTATGTCAGTTTGAGGCTGGCAAAACAGTTCCTATGTTTTCTTTTTTCATACTTTCCAATCTTCCTCCCTGATCAGTCACCAAAAAGGAATGCTAGAATTCCTAAACTGAAGACACAAGTCCTCACACAAGGGCTGCAGACTCACAGACTTCCCGGAATCTCTTCCTTTTTCTCATGTCTGCCTTGCCCTGGATGGAAAGAGCTGTCAGCAGGCTGCCACCAAGGTCTGAGGGAAGGGGAAGCAGGTGGAGATGGCAGAAGAGAAGGATGGAGGGGAGATCAAAAGAAGGAGTGAGGGGTCAACAGAGAGACGAGGGGAGATGAATAAACAGCACAGTAAAGAGAGAAAGAATGCTAGGGGGTAGATGGAAGGCCTGGGTGAAAAGTGAAAAAGACACAGGAGGGGCCCAGGTGGAGGGACAGGATACACGCTGGGACTTTCAGCCAGAGCAGAGGCCCAGCATGTACTCAAGGTGTGGCTGGGGCCTGGAAGTGTCATGGGCTGATCGTCAGAAGTGGGTCCTGACCCCAGTAAAGCCTCCCTCCTCTCAGCCCCATTCTGCTCATCAACAGAATGGGGATAATAAAAATATATCTGGTACAGCTGCAATAAGGTTTTAATGAGACAACAGATTTAAAAGTGCTTTGGAAACCAAGGCCCAGCACACGTGTCAGCTGTTACTGCTGCCCCCTCAGGCCACAGAGACCAGCAGCACCGGCGGCGGAGGGCCCGAAGCAGCCTGGGCAGCTGGGCCTCAAGTGCGCCCACGTGGCACAGTGTGGGGCCCATGGTCAGAATGGTGAGCGGGCCGGCCTGGGCACTGTGCTGCGCACGATGAGAAGGTGGAACTTCACCAGGCAGGCAGTGGGAGTCAGCTGTGTGACCCTGAGACCAGCACTTGAATTCCCCTTTCTGCAGTCGCGCCAGGAGTCAGTGAGGTAACTCCCGCCCAGTGCTGAGAGTAATGTCTGTGGCGTGAAAGTCAGGGTCTAGCCATGAAGGTGTGATGGATCTGTGGTTCTCCAAACTGGCTTTCTTGTGGAGGGCTAGAAGGGGTGACTGAAGCTTGGACAAGGGCAGGAAGGAAGGAGGGTGGCTGGCATTTGGAGTCTTTTAACACTATGGATTCTGTGCCAGAAACTGTCCTGTGTCTCAACTCTCAGGAGACTCCAAGGACCTGGACAGTGTATCCTTGGGGATGTCACCGAGGAGCCCTAACTGACTTTGGACCTGGCGGGGTAGGGTGCTGCCGAGGTTGTGAAAAGGTGCACACAAAGAATTATCCCCCATCCTGCGTGCTTGTGCATTCACTAAGGAAGAAAAATATTTTTATAATTATCTGAGGCTAGAACCATTTCATGTAAACAGAGTATTTTTTGCAAAGTTGTCATATACCTGCCTCTTAGAAGAATGTTACGTACATTGAGAGAAAACGTTTTGTTTTGTTCCAAATTTTACCGAGTCATTCACCACTGCCGAGAACTGTCTTCCAGACAGCAGTGCTTGTGTTTTGGGGGCATCAGAGCATCACACCTGTGACCCTCTGTGTTTTAGCTGTCACATTCATGCCCATTCAGCAGACAGTGCAAGCTTTTGACGAGCACATGACAACAGCTGGTGTACTGTGCCCAAGCATGATCACCCGATTACATATTGCTTATGACCAACTATCTTTTTATTTCTCTTGTGCCTTCAGTTAGGACATTACATTAATTCTAAAATCATATTAGTAGGTGTGTCATATGTAAGTTATTTTTCAGAATAGAAAGGGTCATTATATAGTATTTGTCATAAAGTGGGACTTTGGTCTGAAGGGCCTGAGAGCTGGTCTACACGTTTCATAAAAGGAAAGAGATGTCCTGAGATGTGCTAATTTCTAGGGTCAGGAGCTAAAGTCCTTCTATCCCAGTTTGTACTTTTCTAAATGATCTTCCAAAAGAGGACAGCACCTGTGGAGGAAAGGGAGGTGGTGTGATTTATTTCAAAGAGCAACAGCCTCAGGTTAGATGCTCTTTGGCTCCTTTCCAGTTTCCTTCCCTAGGTCGTGTGGCAGAAGGCCAGTACTACCCTTCAGTCTTACTCGCCGCTCCTGGGGAATAGGAGTAAGAATCACACACTTTATCAGGCTCCAATGGGGGATCAGCTAGAGAGTAAATCGGGAGGGTTTCCTATCTAGAAAGTCAGCAGCAGCACATAATACTGTGGTCGTTGAAAGAAGAGAGAAGCCTGTGTTCTGACTCCCCACAATCCCCACCTCCACTCAGGGACCCAACGTGTTGGAAGAGTGTGGCTAATGCCAGCCCCAGCTGGGTTCTAGGCCTGCCTTGTACTGACCTCACAAATAATGCTAAGCAACGACATCCCCTTTCTGAGATTTGGTTTCTCCAGTTGGAAAATTTGAGAATGCAAGCCGACGCTATTTAAAGAGGCTTCTAGAACTGCTGGACTGGAAGGGCAGCTCTGCGCCATTCACCCTCTTAACTCAGGTCCCAGGCTGCAGCCTTCCCTCTGAAACATTATGGAGTAATACATCGCATGCTAAGGTTCACCGCTGACTGATGCCTTAACAGCTTCTACCCAGCAGCTTGACTGTCCTTTAGAGGGGCTATCTGACTTCTCCAGGACCTGCGGGGGAAGTGCCAGCTCCCCATAATCAGCACGCCAACCACACTTGAGCAGAAGCCATCTTTGAACAGAGGCCCCAGGGCACGCCCAGGGTATGTGGCATGGAGAACAGGCTCAGGAATATTTGTAACAGGAGGCTGGGAAAGCTGCCATGGAGTGTGGGGTGTAGACAGCATGGGTCAGAGGGAGCCACCCACATGATTTCCCAAAGAGGTGGGCGAGGCCCCTGCGGAGGCTGTGTAACTGGCGAGAAGGAGGGCCAGAAGGAGGTGTCTGGGGCCAGCAAAGGATAGCAGCTAGGAGGTGTTCTAGTGGCTGAGGGGCTGAGGGAAATAAGGGGTCTAGAGCATATCCAACTTGAAAGCCCAGGCTGTGGATTTTGGATTTGATCGATGACAGCCGCTAAAAGTCTTTTCTTCAAGAAAATGGAAACAGTCTTGTGTCTCTGGGATACTGAGGTCCTGAGGAATGTGGGGCATGATGGCAGAGCCAGGGAAATCAGGAGGCATAGAGGGCTGAGCCAGAGCTCACAGCAGGCCCAGGTCTGTCAGCCAGGGCAGGAAGAGATGCAAACACAGGCCGATGCATCCGGACCAGGCACGCGGCCCCGCTGAGGGACCCAGAATCTCCACCCTTGGCTCCGCACCCTGGCAGGCCGCCAGCTGGAGGACACACAGGCCAGAAGCTCAGGGCCCAGGTAAGACGGTCCTCTGGAGAGCAAGTCCTCCAGCACCCACTCCCTCACACACTGCCCACCCCATGCTTCCGACGGACTCGGCCAGGGCAGAAGGGCTTTGCCTGCTGCGCCTTATGCTCCGTGAGGCCGACTTCCTTCTTGGAGACAGCTGCCCAGCCCATTGCTCTGTCTCCAACTGAGCATTTCCCTTGCCTTCTGAGTTTCAAAGTAAACCTGAGATTGACTGCAAACAGATGGAAGGAGCCATAAAACCTTAAGCGGGGAGCAAAGAGGCTCATGGATATAAAAGAGGGGTCTTTGGGAAGAGTATGCCCCGTGCTGGGTTCCACCTTTGCAAGCCCACTTGCGGTTGCTACAAACATACCAAACATGTCTTTCTCACCTTCTCTACCCAAATTCTACCTGGCCTTCAAAGCTCAGCACCAGGCCCAGACATTCTCCTCAGCCACCTTCTGCGGCTTCTCTCAGAACCCCTCCCATGCTCCGCTCAACCCACCAGCCTTCAGACTGCTCTTGCTTCTGTGCTCCACAGTCAGTTATTCTGCGTATCCCTCAAAGCAGAGTCTAGTTTCAGATCAAAGCCCGCTTCTCCTTCGTGGCTGAATGGACAGATGAATAGAGGGATGGGAGAGAATAGATGCCAGATGGGTAACAGGAAGACTGTGGCTGAGAGACATCTTGGTGATAAATAGGTAATAGATAAATGATATATAATGAAGAGGTGACAGATAGATGACAGATAGCTGAGAGACAAGCAGATAGTGATTTGGTTGGCTTACAGAATTACCAGGAAATGCAAAGACCAGCTTCTACTTCCATATTCACCACCCGCAACTTCCTTTTCTTTTGGCGTCACAATAAGCCCCACTCGATCCACTGTCCCAGCCCTGCTGGCCCAGAAACTCCCTTTCATAACCACCATTGTTCCCAGAAAACCTCCCTCCATGTCCTTCTACTTGCTCTTCATACTTCACTAGCACTTAATTCCAAGGGACACTCTAGAAAACCCTGTCCTGTGCCCATCCCAGTTGAAAATGAAAACAAGGACCTGTCATTTTTCTCAGACCCAGTGGGAGGCAGCTTCTGCTTCTCAGGAAGAGTCACAGAAGGGAACTCCTCTCACATGGGACGTGAGGAAGTTACCAGGTGGCCAAAATGAATGACAGGTGTCTACCTCATACCTCACACACACTTCTCAGAAGAGCTGTCTGTCCCAGCTACCTCTGTTCGACCTCCCCTCTCTCTTCCTGTGTGGCCCCCATCACCTTGTTTAGGTCAACCAGTGACCTCCCTGTCACTGAACCTAACAGACAAATGCCCCTACAGGTTACTCCCTCCTTCTTGAAACACCCTCTTCTACAGGCTTCAGTGGCTCCACCTCCTCTAACTGTCCTACACTTTCCTGCTTTTCTTGCTTTGCAAGATCATCGCCCTCGACCTCGCCTTCAGATGATGGAGCTCTTAGTGGCTCCAACTTGGACCTCTCCTCCATTCCGATCCCCTCACTGGAGACTCACATTTATCTCTTGCCCAGACTGCTTCTCCAAGCCTCACACATATTTGACATCTGCATGTCACTACGGCAGCAGGTCACAGCCCTCTCTCCCATTCTGAACCAACTGGAAGATGTACACACAGGTGCAGAAACAGCGGAGACTGTCCCGGTGACTCTGGTTGGAAATGCACTTGAATACATAGCTGCAGTCCCACTTCCTGAAGCTTCCCCTTCTGCAGGTGACCCACCCAGAACACAGTCTGGGCGGCTACACTTCTCAGAATTGCATATTTACACCCACTGAGCCAGTAATCATCTGCTCTCCAGATCGCCTCTAGCCGCAGGGGACACCTGCCCCACGTGCTTTCTGCATGAAAGAGGGAACAGAGTGTGCTGACCCTGCAGGCAGGCAGAGCCCGGGTACTGCTTGGTCATTGTCATCTCACTAACAGACAAGTCACTTTCCTTCCTTGTGAGAACAGAGGCCGAAAAGAAGGAAGCTTCTCTTCCAGGCTCTTCTGAAAGAGCTGAGTGCCTGTTCTCAGAGTGCCCGTGTCCCAAAGTGGAAACACCAAGAGAGAAAGCCTGTCCCTGCCAATGTGTCCAAAGTCAAACTCTGATCATCCTCCCCAATCGTGGTCATCTCCCAGGATTCACCATCTTGGTCCCTTCCAGAGCCTCTGTCAGGAGACTAGCAGTAGGGATCAGTGCTTTGGATTCGTGCACCCCGCTCCATCTTACGGTCACTACATAGATCAAGCAACTCCGTGGTTCACTGCCAGTCCCTCCGCCTCTGCTCAACACACTCCATCCATGTCCACTGAGCCAGAGAGAGGCCCTGGAACAACTCTGAGCCTGCCTCCAGCCAGCTAGACTAAAACCCCAAATCTCTGTTGTGACTGAAGTATTGTATGAACAGGACCCTGGGCCTCTCTAGAATCTCTTCCACCCTGTCCTCCACTCTGCTTTGTCCATGACTCTCCCGGTTCCTCAAACATGCCCACCTCCTCTCACACAGGCCTTTACACATGTTCTCTCTGCCCAGGAGACCCCTCTGTCCCCACTTTCCCACCATTCGCGTGTGGCTCCCTTCAAGTTTCACTTTATGTACCTCTGCTGGACAATCACCTTTGATAGCCCTCCCCTCCCTATAAACCAAATCACCAGCTTTACAGGTCCCCCTTCCTCCGGAGTTTACCTCACATGTGCCACTACCACCTGTGTGTGATTCACTCATGTTTTTTTCATGTGCAATATGACCTTGGGAATAAAGGTGCTCAGTCCTCCATTTTGTCCCAATTATCTACCACAGAAACAGGCACAGGGTCAGTCTTGGTAAATGTTTGTTGAATGAATAGCTGACCCCTCAGCCTATTTCATCTCTTCTCAACCAAGACATGCTGAGTATCACTCTCCCTGTCTCCCTCTCCTCTCTTCCTTCCCGCTCTTCTTTTCCTCTCTCCTAAGTTCCTTCTCTCTAGCCCACTATTCCTCTTTTTTTGCTTCTCTCCTTTCCTTTCTCCCTCCCAGAGTCTGGACAGCTTTGCCAAAATTTCTCAGCCCAAAACTTTTGCAGCCACAGCGCCACCTAGAGTCCATTCATGAGATGGGCCAGCCCTAGAGCAGTTGACTGCGTTCAACCAGCCCAGCTCTGCCTTGGCCTGCTCTAACCTGTGTGAAGCCACGTCTCTGAATCCTTGCACCTTACTTTCCTTGACGACTTTCAGACATCAGTATTTCTCTACCCTCTACGTGCCTAAAGGAAACTTCAAGAGAGAAACCTACAGCTTGCAGTGAGGGCTGTGGAAGTTGTTCAAGTGGAATGTTCCTCTCTTCTTACCCTGCCTCTCTCCAGCTCTCCTCTACACGGCGTTAGCTATCATTTCAACGGCTATTGCAATACAGCACATAGTTCAGGAGCAACAATATGGAAGGGCTGCTGCAGGGTTCCTCTGCCAGAGCAAGTGGTAATACTACTGAGAAGCAACGTGAGTGGAAGCGCATCTTCCACATAGTCTCTGCTAGCAGATCTCCTTCTCGGAAACACAGGCTTCATTGTGTTAGGGGAAAGGGCCTTAATGTGTTCCAGCAGTTTATCATGTGCACAGAGCTGTGAGCCCCTGGTTCTCAGTGCCTGTTTGTAAATGATAACAGCCAGGTAGAGACAGCCACCTGCCCACAACGAAAGCCTCGTTACATAAGTGGTGGTACATCCCTTGCTTGAATAGTGTGCAGTCACTGAAGCAGTACCTTATCGGAATGTAAGAACATACTTGTAAGCTGTTTGGGGATAGGAAAATCAGGTCATAACTTTATAAGGAGTTTTTCTCAACTATGTAAAATGAAGATAAATGTGAGGGGAGATTATGAGAGAAGACTCTCAAATAGTCTTATGGTTGTTCTAGAAGAGTCCCTTATTTTTTCCTTTTCTCTATTTCCTAAAATGTATTTTTCATTATTCATATTTATTAAATCTTTTGATCATTGCTACATTCATTTTTGAATATCGACATTGTGTCTCAGTCTGTATTTCACACCACACCCTCTACCAGAGTTCCAGTTACCACCACCTTTGCCCCTTTCCATCCCTCCCCTCTCCCACTGCTCTGGCAGCCGTCATCTTGTGTCCTGACAGTTTTTGCTGGGGTTTATCTGTTTATTTGTTTCATTTCATTATGCTCCACACATGAGTGAAATCATCCTGCATTTCTCTTTTTAGTTCTGACTTATTTCACTTAGCATGACCCCTTCCAACTCCATCCAGATTGTTGCAAAGGGCACAATTTCTTTCTTTTTTTCACAGCTACATAGAATTCCGTTGACTATATATATATATATTCAATGTATATATATATATATATATATATATATATATACACACCATAAGTTCTTTATCCAGCTACCTGTTGATGGGCATTTAGGTTGTTTTCATGTCTTGGTTACTGTGAACTATGCCGCTGTGAACATCAGGTGCAGATACTTTTTCTGACTAGAGATTTTGTGTTCTCTGGGTATATGTTTGCATAGGAGTAGGATTGCTGGATCAAATGGTAAATCCATCTTTATTTGTTTGAGGAATCTCCATACTGTTTCCCAAAGCAGTTGCACTAATTTACATTCTATTCCCCCTCCAAAACCTGCCATTTCCAGTCTTTTTTATATAGGTCATTCTCACTGGTGTGAGATGGTATCTTTGCAGCTTCCATTCGCATTTCTCTGATGATGAGTGACGTAGAACATTTTTTCAGATGCCTGTAGGCCATCCTTGTGTCTTCTTTTAATAGGTGTCTATTCAGTTGTTTTGCCCATTTTTGAGTCATTCATTTGCTTTTTTGTTGCTGAGGTGCATGAGTTCTTCATGTAATTTAGAAATAAGCCCTTATCTGATATATGTTGTATGAATATCTTCTCCAATTCAATGGGTTGTCTTTTTGTTTTAGTTGTGATTTCTTTTGCTCTACAGAAGCTCTTTTGTTTGATGCAGTCCCAATTGCTTAGTTTTACTTTGGCCTCTTTTGCCACAGCTGTTCCTTCCCCAAAGATCTCTTTGAGACTGAGATTGTGGAGTGTTTTTCCCACATTGTCTTCTAGGTATTTTATGGTTTCAGTTCTTATGTCCAGGTCTTTGATCCATCTTGAGTTAATTTTTTGTATGGGGATAATGAGTAATCTAGTTTATGTTTCTTTTCTTTTTTTATTGCAGATACCTTTTCAGTTTTCCCAGCACCATTTGTTAAATAGACTTCCCTAACTCCATTGTATGCTTTTGGCATCTCTGTCATAGATTAACCATCCAGATAAGTGTTATTTCTGGTCTCTCTATATAATTTCACTCATCACTGTATCTGTTTTTGCACTAAACTGTTTTGATGATTATCACTCTCCAGTATAGTCTGAGGTCAAGGAGTGTGAAAAATCCTCATCAAAATAGGAAAGAATAGAAGGCACATACCTCAAGATAATAAAAGCAATATGTGACAGACCCACAGTCCACATCATAATCAATGATGAAAAACTGAGAGCCTTTCCCCCAAGATCTGGAACAAGACAAGGCTGCCCCCTGCCATCACTACTAGTCAACAATAGTTCTGTAAGTCTTGGCCGGAACAAGAAGTCAAGAAAAGCACATTAAAGGAATCTAAATTGGAAGAGAATAAATAAAGCTATATGATAGTATCATATCAACTATCATGCAGGTGATATGATATTATACCTAGAAAACCCTAAAGATTCCATGAAAAAACTGCTTGAAATAATAAATGGACACATCAAAGTGGCAGGATATAAAGTCAGCACACAAAAATCAGTAGCATTCCCACATACAAACAATGAAGTAGAGGAAAAAAAATACTAAGAAAGACATTCCTGTCACCATAGCACCAAGAAAGATCAAATACCTGGGAATAAACTTAACAAAGGAGGTGAAAGGCCTTTATAACAAAAACTATAAGACCTTAAGAAAAGAAACAGAAGATGACACAGGAGATGGAAAAACATTCCATATTCATGGACTGGAAGAATTTACATAGTAAAAATGGTCATTCTGCCCAAAGCAATCTATAGGTTTTAATGCAATTTCCATCAAAATCCCAGGGACAGTCTTTAAGGAAATGAAGCAAACAGTACTGAAGTTTGTGTGTACTGAAGTTTGTGTGGAATAACAAAAGGCCTCAAAGAGACAAAGCTGTCTTAAGAGAAAAAAGGAACTGTGCAGGGGGGAGGGGGATCACACTTCCTAAAATATTTTTAAGGATTTTACCTTTTTTGATTTATAATAAAGTTCAGAATAAACCCCCAAATGATCAGAATAAGGAGAGAAAAGTAAAATGAAAACAAGTAGAATAAAAATGGTTCTCTGAAGAGTCGATAAGACTCATCAGAGATCAGGGGGTCTTGGGGCTGTTTCCTCACAGAGGGGTCTGAGGTCCTCTGCGCTCTGGCAGATTTAAAGTAGAGAAACACCTGTCCATCTGCACATTGTCCAGAGGCTCACTGGACGGAGCCCTGCCACAGAGAGCGCATCTCCACCGTGCGGGCTGCAGAGCGTCACTGTCTCCTGAGAGGATAAAGGGGGACATAGGCGACCGAGGAGACTGTGGAAGCTGCTGCCTCAGCAGGGATCCCCCAGGGATCAAAGACTGAATGCAAAACCTGAAAGTACTACAAGAAGCATAAAGGGGGAATGATTTTAGAATCTCAGAACAGGGATCGCCTTTGAGAATATGATAAAGCTGAGAATCCGTGAATGAAGGAAAGTGATAAATGTGACTACACAGACATATACATTTTACAGACAGCGAAAGCGCTCAAGAGAACTATCAGCAGGATTGTTTTCTTTTGGAAGTGCATAAACTCCAAAGTTCACGTAGAGAAGTCAACATGGAAAAATACTCGTAATCTAAGATTGAAGGGCAAATTATAACTGGGAAAAATACGTTCAACTCACATCACAGCCAAAAGCAAATTTCCTTTCAAAATAAGCTTAGAAAATCAATTTAAAAGATCCACCCTCAACCCACCCTCCAAAGTGAGCAAAAGATATAAAACAAATAATTTCCCCAAAAAGGAAAAATGTAAATAGCTCTTAAACCAATACACAATTTCATTGTATTGTATAACAATGGCTCACAATTATTGTTTAAAAATGTAAATGAAGATTTCACTACGATCTGTTTTCTGCCCTCCAGGTTTCTCACAGCAATATACTCTGTGGCTCCAGACTCACTTAGCTGGGAGGCCGGGTAGAGTATAAACCTGTTCACCTTCCTTAGAAGCAGCTGGCTGACAGCAAAGAACATCTGCTCAAGCCCTGGGCCCCACAAGCCCACCTCTAGGAATGTACCCTGCAGAGGCAACTGCATACGTGCAAAGTGATTTACCTGCAGAAATTGTTCACGGCAGCATCGTCGGTAACAGCAGAGTTCGAAGCCTGCTAAATGCTCATCAACAAAGGATGGTTAACTCTGTTGAGGTTTATTCACCAAAGGCATTCTCTGGCATGGAAAAGACTAAGGATGGTTTGGGTTGGGGTTGGGGTTTGGTTTTTATGAGGTGCTATGTGGTCATGTGCAAGCTACAATTTTAGGTGAAAAAGTGAGACGCCAACACGGAGTAGAGTGGACTCTCGTGTTTTCAGAAGGAGTGGGGGACGGTTACAGTCACGCTCACTGGTAAATACATGAATTGTCTGGAAAGGAGCAGAAGAAACCAGTGACACTAGCTGTTCTGCGCCAACAGTGGCTGGGTGGCTGGAGTCAGGGCCCGGCTGGGGACGTTCTCTGTCTATCCTGTTTTCACTAGTGAAGTTGGCGTCGTGAGAATGCACTGCATTTTTTTAAATCTACATAGGATTCTGCCCTCCAGGCAGAATATCCACTCATCTGGGGAAAACGTAAGACCATTGGCAAGATGTCACACCATTTAGTAGCGTCTTATAAAGCAGTTATCCTCCAGTTTCATTGGGGCAATGTCCAAGTGGCTCGAAATAGATACTTTGTCATGTAAATCGTCACAGGTGGATGTGTTTCTACAGACTTTATTTCCCTTTTGTTTTTGAAACAAAAAGAAAACATTATTATTCCTTTGCTCCGTGTTAGATTTGATTGTGCTTATGTGTGTTTATGTTCTCTTGAATAATATTTCACCAGATAGTGTAAGCGGAGGGTCTGGAAAGATGCCCAGTGACACTCTAAGAACCAGTGGTAGCAACTGGATTGGGTTGGTTGTAGCTTAAACTAAACCCAATTGTGAATTTTCTCCATGGCTGTTTAAGCTAAATGGTCTAGACTCTGAGAAAGGTGCCGGGTCATGTTCAGTGGTTGCTTTCTGATGGGTCTGTCATTGGGGCACTTAGGACAAGTCCCCATCCTTGTGAGTCGCCATAGGAAGCGGACATTCCTATAGTCTATAGTCCGCCATCAGATAGTCACTGATACACATACTGACAAGGAGCTCTAGACAGGGAATGAGAGGAAATCCTCATCAGGCCTTCTGTGGTTGGTCAAAGATTCTAAGGTGAACATCCTCAGTGGGTTCCCCGGTCTGATCAGAGATGGGCGGGTGTGATGTAACCTCTCCCCTGCAGAGACAGATGGGACGGGAGGCAGGAAATGCTTAGATGGGCTTAGATTCTAGGGGTCTAAGGGAAGTTACCCACAGTAGAGATGAAGCTTTTCTCTACTGAATGTACAGAATGCCTCTTCCACTATCCCTGAACCTTCCATGCTGAAGTTACATGGACCGCCCCTTCTCTTCCTGAGAAGTTAAGGGAAGGTGAGGACAGAAATGAGGGCAGAGCAGTCTCCGACAACACAGCCTCGCCAAACATGTGGTCCAAAGCATGGCCACCTCGGCAACCCACAGCAGCAGCAATGGAGACCCTGGCCAAAAAGCTGGGGTCACAGCACCAAGGCTACACTTGCCCACTTAGCCCTCCATCCTGGTCTTTAATACTACTCTCTGCTAAAAAATAAAGAATAAGTTTTAAAGAATTCGTAGCTCTATATCTTGGAGAAACAGAAAGAGTAAGTGTGGCTACATGGCACCTTGCAGTGCCTTCAGGAAAATCACTGGGGAGCCAGGTTAAAGTCTTCCACTGGCAAAGTGGTGATCATCCGAACATCAAAAGGAGGAGGACGAGGAAGAAGAGGAAGAAACATGATTTATTAAGTTGATGAAAGAATGTGAGTCCATGACACTCAAAAAAAATGTCAATATGAAGCATAGCAAAAGAAGGTTATAAGTAAAAGGTCAGTGTGAGAGGATCCATTTATTTTTACTATTTCAACAGGTTGGAAATTTTTACATATGGAAATTTATTATTTCTAGTAAATGTTTGTCTTTATAAAGCTTTGTCATGTATCTTTTTCTACGAACATAGACAGGAGAGAAAATTCATAGGGAGCCATGAGTAAGCTAAGAAGTCATGAAAACTGGTAGTTGCTGTGTGAAGAACCCAAGTGACTAGCCTCACTCACAACCAGAGAGAAGATGAGCCCCAAGGTGAGACAGCCCTGCTGGCACATGGACCCAAGGACTCAGCAGAGGGAGCTTCTGGCCAGATGTCCCATGGTAATGGACTAGCTGAATGTCCTAGAGTGAAAAAAGCAGGCAGACACAATCCTCATTTCTTGTGAAAACTCTAGATGACCCCATTAATTATGAGATGACAAAAGTGTACCTAGAAGTCTTAAATAATGCTCACAGGTTAGAAGCATGACATAAGAACAAGTCTGTGGGTTAGGTAAGGCTGACCAAGCTGAGACTTGCAATTTGTAAACTTTTGGGGAGCACCACCAGGTTGCAATAAAACTGAAGACTGTGAAAGTCTCAGACTTAGAAACTTTACTGATATACAAGTGCAAATCTAAACAGGTAGCCTAATCTGTTGACATGAGACTCTTATTCAAAACTCTTGGAAGAAGCAACTACATTCTTTGATGTGACCTGTTGTCTCAGGCATTAAGTCTCCAGCTCCAGTACAGTCCATGGAAAACTTGGGTTTGAAACCTGAGGATAGGGAGGAGGAACAACCAAAATTAACAACTAAATAAAAATATTTATTCCTCCTCTCTTGTCCTGCCTGCCTGCCTGCCTATTTACTTTTATTCCTGCCTGGGAGGAGGAGGTGGAGAAGGAGGAGGAGGGAGGAGGAGAAGGGAGGAGGAGGAGGGAGGGGAGGCGGAGGGGTGGAGGAGGGAAACAGGAGGGGGAGGGGAGGGGGAGGCTGTTGGGGAGGAGGTTGGGGAGGAGGGGGAGGAGTAGGCGAAATCACATTTCATGTCCAATCAAGAATCAAATATTTCATGTCCAATCAAGAATCAAATGATAAGTAACCCAGGTCCTGGGCTGAGTCAGTAAAAGTTTTCAATCTGAAAAGTTATTGTAACTTTAACTAGGTGTCAAACAAAATATCTAATAAACTAAGAAGATATAAATTTAGGTAAAAAAATAATAAAGGAATAAATTACCTCCATGGAATTGAAGCTTTTAGGTTAAGTATAAATGTGAGCATCGTCAGAAGTTTTAATAATTCTGTTTTGTATATGTTTTATCTCTGTTTCTTGAATTTAAAGGTTTCAAAGATATATTATAAAATGTGTAATTATAGCTTAAATTATGTAAAGCAATGTGCTTAAATAAGTTTATAACATGTTTAAATATCTAAGAAAATGGTTTCATTATCTTCTTAGATGTTTAGTATTTTTAAAATAGCAATGATAGTGGGTCTTTCCCTGCAAACCCAGATGTTCCTTGGTCATCCTTCCAGTTATAATGTTGTGTACAATTTATCCCAAAACTTAGTGATTTTATTATAACACTTGTTTCCATAGGTCAGGATCCAGGCAGGGCTTGGCTGGGCAGTTCTTCTGCTCTGGAATGGAAGACCCACCATTCACACAGATGCCTGATGTTGTGGTGAGAAGACTGAACTTCAACAAGCCCTGTCCCTGAGGTCTTGAGGTCTCTATGTATGACCTCTCCTGGAAAATAATCAAAGACCAAATCGGAATCTGTCTGTCCTTTTAAATGCAGGTCCGGCACTGACAGAGTGTCACGTCTATCTACCTTCCAGCCCACACATCCGTCACCCCATGTGGCCTCCATTCTTAAATGACCATTGTAATCATTAAAGTCCAACTCCAAAGCAATATGGCGTGGTGATTAAAAGCAATGGCTGTGAAATCAGACAGCCCTAGATCCAAATCACAACTCCAGAATTTACTAGCTATGCGACTTTAGATGAAAACTTAACCTCCCTGCACCATGATTTGCCCATTATCAAATCCATAAAATGATTGTGAGGATTCTGGGTGATACTGTACATCACATATTAGAACCACAACTAGTGCACAGTAATCAATAAATTCTAAGGGGGCAAATCTCACCTCTGATCTCACTCTTTCACAGCTCACTCTGGCCTCTTCCATATCCTCCACCCCACTTTGTAGTTAACCAGGGGATGATATTCTGTCACATCCCCTGTTCTTGGCTTGACTCAGCATCTCTGCACGATTCCCCAAGGGAGAGTTAAACAGTCCAGGACTGAGGCTTAGGCTTCCCTGTCCTCTCCAGAGGACTTGTACTGGTAAGGTGACTATAGACGTGCAATAAAGACTGATTGGGCTAAATGACCAATTTATGACTTCTCTTTGAACAGGCCTTAGATGATTACCTTTTATGAGGCTTATACGTTAGACATAAGATGTAAAACAGAAGCTCAAGTTAAGAGGCAAATAATGGGGTATTTTATGTGCTGTTCTGGAGCAAAAGTCCACAGCTTTATTGCAGCGACTATAAAAGAATGATTGGAAGAGACTTGATTGAGAAACCCACAGAGGAAAGAACGCCGGGTCAGGAGACCGGAAGCCCAGACTTCCCACCTTGGACTGTACCAGCTAGTGAGGTGCCTTCCCTGTCTCACCACATGTTAAAAGAATGGGACCCCCAAAGAGACTCCTATGCTTACTGTCCATGCCTCCCGAGTCTACAAGTCTAAGATGCCTTCTTTGTGTTTTATGACTCCAAAATCTTAAGATTCTCCAGTTCTATGATTCTAAACCCTATGATTCCATGATACTTGCCCTGAAGCTGTGACTGTCCTAATGGTCCTATATTAAGGTTCTATGGTAAACAACATGTCGGGAGTCTGGAGACCTTAGCTTCACATTGCAATAACCTGCTTGAAATGTGCTTTGGGAGGGAAAACTGACTAACTCAAACCTCAGGTTTTTCCACCTATCTAATGGGCACAGAACAGCAGCCATGTGACAACGCTGTGGGGAGGAGTAAAAGCAGCAGCATAAAGTACTTACCATAATTTCTGGTACCGGGAAAGCTCTTCCTCTTACAAAGAAAGTGTAATTATTATTATTACTGTTCTAATGCTGCATTTAAACACTGTGTCTAGAACAAAAAGTTCTCAGATCTCAAAAGCATGTTGTCTTGTGATTCTAAGAGTCTGTGACACTTCAGCTGTTGCCCAGGGCCTGAGACGCCTCATCCCATTCCGGGAGCAGGGCTGTCATCATGGAGGTGGCCACCAGATGGCGGGGTCGGGTTACAGGGCCCTTCGAAACTTGCCAGCCAGCGGGGCTCTGTCTCTGGGATCAGACGCCCAATCTTCTCTTGGGCTCTCATTTTCAAAAGTTCGTTTCCCTGATGGGAGCAGAATGAAGGAGGAGGGAGGAATGCGACTACTATGCTTTTCTTATCAATCCGAAGACAAGCAATGCAAGAATGAAAGGTGAGCCGAGCAGGGAGGTGGTTTTATTGTCAAATGAACTTAATATGATGCCATATAAAGTTGTGATGGCTGCAGTCTGGAGAGGTGTAAACGGCATTGGAAAGTCACACCCCATGTGTCAGCAGCTTCAGCTTGTGTGGGGTGTGGGAATCTTGTGGTCCTCAGCACCCCTGACTCAGACTGGCTTTCTCTGGAACACCTGGAATGCTGAGTTTACACACAAGAAAGCGGAAGCACTGGGGGGGGGGGGGGGTGTTCTCAGGTTCTTCCCAGGTGATGCTAGGATTCAGATGGAGAACCTTCCAGAATCTGCCGTGTGCTGGTAGCAGCTGGCTCAGCGGCACCCTACGGGTGGGAAACCAGAGGAGAGACTGCTGAAGAGGAAGGATCCTGGTGGGGGTGACACTGTCTCTGACAGTGGGCACGTGCCCAATCAGTGGGCACCAGACGTGCTATCTCTGAAGTGACCCTTTCCAGGGTTCAGAGAGGAGGAGACCTGCCCATATAGAGAGATGGAAGACAAGTCCCCGAGGTATCCCCCAGGTCAAACCTCCTGCTCTTTCTTCCCACCGCTGGCACGGGGTCCAGTGCCCAGTGTGAAAGGAACCCCCAAACTCCAGACCTGGGTGACCTTGAGTGAGCCCCGCCCCATTCTGGCCCGCAGGCTCCCTGTCAGGGACACCAAGGAAGAGGCCATGGCAGCCGGGACGCGGCCCCGGGATCCCACCGGGAGGCCAGCGGGGACTCCCCGGTGCCTTGGGCGGGCACGGGGGCCAATATTGACTTTGGTAAACACCATTTTGCACAGAGCACGGGGCGAGGGCGGGGTGCCCTGACCCGGGGGGCGGAGGCAGCGGCTCCGCATTTAGACGAGGCCATTAGCGGAGATCGATGGCTGCGCCGCGAGCTCCGGCCGCTGGGCGCTCCCAAATGAAGGTTAAGTTTGCTCTGCGCCCCGGCGCGGCCGGCCATGCGCCCGCATAATGCCCAGGCCCAGCCGCCAGCACCTCCGGGTTAAGAGGAGGCCGAGGGCCCCGGGGGCGGACGGGGGAGTTGTTTGGGCCGCCTGACGAGCAGGTTGGGCGAAGGGACAGCCTTGTAGGTGTATTTGGGCCGCAGAGTGTGGGGCCCTCATCAGCCACATGTCCGTCCCCTTACTGGGTGCCGTACCCCCCTGGCCAGGGTGGATGGTGTGTGTCCTCTGGGCCGTTGCTCTCCAGCATCCGCTTACATGCATGGCCTGCTTGCGGCGTGCACCTCGCCGGGCCTCTGAAGTGGGTCACAGGGACGGCCTGGCCCTGGGAGCCAGACTGGGGAGCAGGAGTGGGGCATTTCTGGTTTGGGCAGTGCCCTGTCTGCTGTGACATGTCCCTTCCCCCTCTCCAACTCAGATGTCCCTGAGCCAGGTGGGGAGCCAGGCTCTGTGAGGACTGGTGGGCTGTGTGCAGGGAAACTGGCTGTGCCCAGGGTGTGACTACACCTTGGGCCAGGTGCACAGCAGCGGGTCTGAGTCCTGCCTCCTGGGAATCCCTGGGGTCTGCAGGTAGCTGGGCCCCTCGGACAGCCTCACAGCTCATGCACCTCCCCGCCCCCCGCACCCTTCTCACCTATCAGTCCACCCTCTAATGAGAATGTGGTCCCAGATCACATTTAATGAAGGTCCACAGTGTCCATTGCAGCAAAGACGTCACATTCCTCCTCACCCCAGTTTTTGCTCCACTCTTTACAAATGAGGAAGCTGAGACTTGGAGAGGGGCGGTGACCTGCCCAGAACCACAAAACCCACAGTGAAGGAGCTGGGCTTTAAACGGCATTCTCCCTACTGCATGCTGCTGCTGCTGCTGCTGCTGCTGCTGCTGCTGATCACTCGGGATAAGGTGATTCCAAATGCCAGCTCCTGGGCAGGTAGGGTACAAGGGGAACACTGTGTCCCCAAAAGTATTCTGGTCTCTTTAGAGATGCCGTGTATGTCCCCTGCTGCAGCTGAGCAAACAGGCTCAGAGCAAGAAAGCGAGTAGCCTCAACTCGGTTCAGCAAATGAACTCAGAGCAGGGAAACCTGGACAGGCTGGGTCCAGCAGGATGCAGCTTACCTGGGAGCCAGCTGCTACAGGAGCAGGCTCTGGTTCTGGATGCATGCCATGGTGGGAGGGGGCAGGGTTCTGGAGGGGAAAGTGACCTGGCCAGTCTCCCCACTGGGACATGCATGCCTTGCTCTGCCCTTGGACAAGGCTTGTCCCTCTCGTGGCCCAGTCCCCAGTCAGTCATTAAGGCAAATGAAGAGGGGATGGGGTGGCCCAAGGGAATTTGCAGACTGGGGATTTCCCTGGATATCTGAAAATACATCTTTCCAATGAGATCTTCAGAATGGCGTACAGCAAAGAAGCAATTACCATTAGTTGATATGGAAAAGTTGGTGAGCATTCCCTGGCCTGGTTCAAAAAATAACCTATCTATGAAATAGCACATAAAACCTACAATAACACTAATGTCTAGGAAAAGCAGGAACGAAATGATGAGAACACCACCTGTAGAAGTAGCCCCCAAGAAGGAGCTTCATGGGGTCCCTCGCTGCTCAGGTGCAGGTGTGGCTGCCTCGTGAAAGACTCTCAGCAAAGCAAACCCTGAACACCCTTTTCTAATTTTTCCCTTTACCACAATAGTGAAAAGTCTCTTCAGATTCCTTTTGGTTAGTGCAAACCTACCAGTGTAGTTTTTTCATAAAAGTTCCTTCAATTAAAAAAAAAAAATGGCATAAGATGAGCTCTCAAAAGGTGGGGGATGCCTGTGCCTCCAGGGCACAGTAGGGAGTGTATGGGGATGTTTTGTCACAGTGGAGAGCCCAGGGATGCTAATGCAGCTGCTTGAAAGAACTGGTGGCCCCACATGCCAGGAGGACCTGACCAGAGGTTCTGAGAATCCGGGGAAGCAGGTGGCCTTGGAGAAGGGGGCGGGCAGGGAGTGGCCTCCTTCCTTCCACTCTTGCTTCCTTGATCGGTGCTGATTAGATAAGATCCCACCCAGGCCTGTTCGCCAATGCCTCCTGCCCTGGTAAATAAGTGACAAAAGAGGGCGAACATAAGGAAAGGGGCTTGGCCCCCAGCTCGGGTGGGCTCCTTGATGAGGCCATGCTGCAGAGAGGGCCCACCCTCTCACGCTCTGGGAGCTGAGCCCACCATCCTCGCCCCTACCCAGAGCTCTGTCCCCTGGCCTGGCACAGCCGGTCCTGGCTCACCCACCATCATCTTCCTGAACACATCTTCCAGCCCTTCAGAGGACTGGTGCTGGCCCCATGCATCCCTCGTTGCGTGACCCTAGAGGAACAGTTCTCCTTCTCTGGGCCTCAGTTTCCCCAATTGTAAAACAAAGGTGGAAAGCTAGGTCCCTAAGATAACATGAAGCACATGATTTGCAGTGCTCACCTCTCTGGGAGGCCAAAATCTCCATCCATCACTGCCACTAACCTTTTAACAAAAGGTGTGCCATTCTCTGCCCTAAAGTGACCTTACAGATGTGAAGCCCAGGCGTCGTGAGGGGAAAGGGTGGTGAGACCTATCTGTAGTTGCCTTACCATATGCAGAGCCCCGTGAACCCCGAGCCCCCAAATCTCCCTCTTCCTTGGCCTCGGAATCATTCTGCTGCCTCCAGAGGCTTCTGTATACTCCCAGCCCCTTTGCCACCAGGGTCAGGGGCTTATAATTTGGAATCTTAGACGGAGTCAGAAGGACCTGAGCACCATCCCCAGAGTAATGTAAAGCCCAGAGACGCACAGGATGTCGCCTTGGGTCAGTCAGCCAGTGCTGGGGTCTGGGCATGTCTACTGCCTGAGATAAAAGGCCGTCACTAAGGCAGCACTGTTCTCTGCTGAGAGCCACTTTAGCCTGTGCCCATGCTGCCTCCCCACACCAACCACCTCCCAGAAGGTCTCGGGGGGACCTGCGCCAGACCGAGCTCTGTGGGGAGACAGAGATGAAGCAGTCTCGAGTCCTGCCCGGGGCCCTCCTCCCAGTGTAGGGGTGCTGGGAGGAAGGGGGCTTTCACGGAATGAGATTTACTGTCCTGGGCTCTGGGGACAGACACAGTGATGAGCAGAACACACATTCCCTGCCCTGTGGAGAAGCAAGGTTAGTTTTCACCTGTTGTGTAACGGTAGGTGGATAAGAGCCTTGAAGCCAAGGCTTGGTGACAGTGAGCACCTAATGGGAAGGGCGATCTCTGTGGCAGGACACTGCTGAGGAGACTGTTCGAGGTGAGAGCTGACTACAGGACTAGAGGTAAGGAATTCACTAGGCCGGGGCTGGCCATGCCACAGAGGTTAGAGGTGAAGGTGGTGAGGTAAGTGGAGGGAGAACCAGCAGGCCATGTCTGGGCAGGTGAGGGAGGAGCAGGGGCAGGCTGACGCTGTCCTGGGAGGGGCTGCTGGCTGGCTTCAGGTGCTAGGCACAGCAACAGGATTCTTGCAACAGGCATTTGGGTTGGGGTCCCTATATGTTTCAAGTGCTCCCTATATGTTTCAAGTGCTCCTTGAAATGAGGAGGTCAATAGGGTGTAGGGTGTGTGGTTCTTAGCTTAGACAAGAGTCACTGCGTCATGGGTGAGATGGTAGCTGAGCCAAGAGGACGGTGAGGTCATTTAGAGCAGGAGGGTCCAGTAGAATGCAAGCAGCCCAAAGACAAAGGATGAGCTAGCAAAGGACCCAACAGAAAGCAGCCAGCAGATCAACAAAGCTGGACCCCAAAGAGAAAACAGGCCTTAACTCTCCAGGTCTTGACACAAACGCTTCTATCTGAAATCCATCCTCTTCCAATGCCAGCCACTACTCTTTCCGAACACAGGCTAGGTGCACTCCCCACCGAGAAACCTTTCTGTACACCTCCTCCTCAGAACTGAACAGGACTCTCAGGCTCCCCAAAGCTCCCTCTTACCTGGGCAGGGGCCACAGTGCAGACAGCAGAGCTTGGGAGCGGTACAGGCTGAGGTCCTGCCCCAGGTGAGGGCAGGCTACCCTAGAAAGCCCCATCATTACTGTGCAGGGGTTATATTGCCTGTGAAGATCAAATGATATAATACACAGCAAACCCACAGCTCATAATAAGCCCTCAACAAATGGAAGCTACCATTATTTTAGCTCTTATCCTGAAGCACTGTCTGTGCTTGTGTGTTTCTCCTGCCCAGCCCAGCAAGTCTCTTACCTGACAGGGTTTTACCCATCTCTGTAGCACCAGCCTGGCATCTAATAAGTGCTCAGTGAAATTACAGGGCAGGGACTGAAGAGCCTGATGGGGCAGGAGTGTTCAGAATGGGCTTCCTGCAGGAGGAGGAGCTCGAACAGGCCCAGTGCATCCCAGAGTGCCCTCCCCAACAGTGCAGTGGGAAGCACAGGAGGAGATGGGAGAACAGGAACATGTTGGGGGGGGGAACAGCTTGAACACATTTTTCCCAGCTGAGGGGGCTGGGAACGACTTCTCAGATGAACTTCGACCCCTGAGCCACACATCCTCTTTGAACTGTCAGGCAGCCCCCAGTCCTGTCACTCCCCATCTGAGCTGGGTGAAAAGTGAAACTCAAGCCCTGCCCTAGAGTCTTCCCCAGGGAGGCCCAGGCCCGGCCCCCACGCCTGGGTTTATTTGTGTGGGACTAGCAGACTCTCACAGCTGAGGCCCAGGTCTGCCCTAACTGCCCTGCGGCCTGCCTGGGCCCAGCAGAGCTGGCGGCCTCCTCCAGCCCAAGGTCCCTAGTGGCTTCCCTTCCAGCCTGGGCAGGGACCCCACCCAGTGAGCAAAACGCGGCTGCAGAGCTGGGCTAGACCTCTGCTCCCTCCCACATTCAGTGGGGAGTTTGGGGAAACTTGGGCTTAGTTTATCTGCAAGTTAGGAGGCCGATCGGAATTCAAGTCTCATGTAAGTCAAATAGATACACAGCACACAGAAGGTACGTAACAAACATCAGCTCCCTTCTCTTATCTGAGACTGTGGCCCAGGGGAAGGGAAGGTAGAACTGGGCGCACTGCTGTGTGCCACCCTCCCCCTCATCAGAGACACTGGAACCACAAGCTCTGCTGATGTTTCCCTCTGTTTGACTCACGAGGAAACCATAGAGGGAAGCTGTCCAAGAACTGTGCCGCAGTTCCTAAGCAGCAGGCACAGAGCAGACTACCGACAGTTTTAGAGTTGAAACCAGGACCAGTTAGTGGGCTGGGATGGGGTGGGGGAGTATGGGGCAGTGACACCCCTGTTGGGGAAACCTACACCCCCATAGGCAATTTGGAGCTAGTTTGTTGGGTGTATGTTTGCCCAAATTAACTTACAGCAACTTGTGACTGAAACTGGGACAGAATTTCAAACAGGCAGGTCTCCAGGACAGTGTCACTAAATGGAGACCATCCTGGTGAGACCTGGAGATATGGTCACCCAGACAGGGTCCAAACAAAGGGCCTTCGGACCCGGTTCACAGAGCAGAACGGTTACAGCGGACTCTAGCTCCACACATTCCCACAAGCACACAGCCCCTGGCCCCCAGCAGGTCACTGGCCTCTCAGCCTCCTCACTGGGGTTCGGAGGGCTCCATGGCGTTGGACTGCAACCAGAACGCATTCCTGAGTATAGGCATATAGCAGGCTTGTTGAATGACTAAATAAATGAATCCCCGACCCTTCCTAGAACTTCTGTGAGAGTGATAGTGAGATGAGTGAGTTAAGTAAATGGGAAAGGTTCGTTCAATGAGCAATAGAAAGTCTCCATCATTCTTTGTCTGTCATCCTCTCTTCTTTCTCAAACAGAAGTGAGTGGGACCGGGCCTGGGGGGGCACTCAGAGGCAAAGCTGAGAACAGCTGACATTTACGAGACTGCTCTGTGGCTAACGCGGCCTGAGCATTTCTCACACACAGTGCCAACCCTGGGAAGTAGAAACAACTGTTCTTTTCCCCCACAGTACAGATCAGGAGGCAGAAACTGAGAAATTAAGTATCTAGTCAAAGTAAGTAAAGGGGTAGAGCCCAGATTTACATGCAGGTACTCAAATTTCAGAGCCAAGGGGAAAATGTTTCCTGCTCCAAGCAGCTCCCTGGCTGATTGAATAAGGTGTGTGCGTGATTTAAATAAGACAGAACTGAGATGCAGTGCTTACCAGGCTTGGCACAGAGAAACTTCTTTCTAAATGTGATTGTTAGGAGCACTAATTGTGTTGCTAAGGTGTTAGTGTGAAAACAGGAGTACTGTTTCCAGCACTTCTCTTTCTCTAGGAGTCTAAGAAAGAGGAAAAAAAGGCGGAGTAGAAATCCCACCAGCCCAGTCCACCAAAGCTGCATCTATATCCGCATCTGCTGCTGTTAAGCAAACGTGGTAAATTCACGACGCTTCTAGCTTTGGCGGGTTGGGGGATGGGATTCTTATCTCTTTCTGCACCTCAGTGTCCTCCTTAGTCAATTTTCAGCTTCTTTAATGCTACCCCTAAAGGTTTTTTTGTTTTTCTTTCTTTCTTCCTGGTGGGGTGAGGGGATGGAGGTCGTTACCATAGGAGAAAAGGCGGAGGGACAAAATGTTGAAATGTGGAGACCTCTCAAGTCAAACAGGATCTTTCTCCATCCTCTTCAAACACAGCAGTGCTCTGTCAGCCTTTATGCCCTTCTCTGAAGCAAAGATAGCACAGTCGTGTGCTCTCCGCTAACTTGTCAGGATCAGACCTGGGTAGGAGGAGAAAGATCTGGGTTCTTAATAGCCTCTCTGATTATTAGCAAGATGCAGCATGTAACCTTAGTTCTGCTTGCTTTGCAGCTTTGAGGAAGAAGGCATGACCGGGCTCACTGTTCCCTGGTCCAGGCAGAGGACCCAGTGTAGTGCATTCACTTTCTTCTTTAACACTGGAGCCTTTTTACTGCATGTTTCCTTCCTCCCATGGCCTGGTCTCCTAGTGCTTGCAGTTGGCTAACCCAAGACCAGGCAGCGTTTGCCATCTCTCTGGACACCATCTCCATCATTAGAGTGCTCCCCCTCTGGGTGAAGTCGGTGGTCTTCTATGAAAGTTGTCCTCCTGTTAATGATGGTTATGAAAAACAATAGCTTTATTTACTCTAGTAGCTTTGAGCTGCTTACTGAATATCAACTAACTGCTATCCCAAACAAACACAAGAAATAGTCAATCCCCTGCTATAGATCACAGATTGTGATTATATTTAATCTTCCAAGCAACCTGACTAAGAAAGTTATTTTATGATATTTTATATGGATAATATTCTACTCTGAAAGGTTACATAACTTGGCTGAAGTCACAGGCGATTAAGTAGGTGACTGAGCCAGGGTTAGGACCAAAGATGAACCCATATACAATACTGTTTTCTCCCCACTCTATAATAATTCACCCACAATCATTCATCCCTCAGCTTGATTAGGAAAATATCTAAGCTTTGGGGCTTTTCTAAGAGAATGCACATAGAATGGACATGTTGGCTTTCTATTGCTACGTAATAAGTTACCACACATTTAGCAACTTAAAGCTTTACCCATTCATTATGTCAGACTTGTAGACCAGAAATCTAGTCTATGGGAGGTCTTCCGCTCAGGGTCTCCCAAGGTCATAATCAAGGTGTCAGACAGCTAAGTTCTTTTTGGAGGTTCTGGAAGAATGCACTTCCAAGGTCATTTAGGCTGTTAGCAAAAATCAGTTTCTCCAGACTGCAGACTGAGGTTCCCACTCCCTACTGCCTATTGGTTCCTTAAACGTACACACATTTCTTTCCATGAGGGCCCCTCCATTTTCTACGCCTGCAACTGCAAGGCAAGTCCTTCTCATGCTTCCAGTACCTCTAACTGCCCCTTCTGCTGCACGTCTCTGACTTTCCCTTCCCAGCTGGAGAGAGTACACCACTTCTAAGGGCTCATGTGATTACAGAGGGCCCATCCAGATAACTCAGGACAACCTCCTATCGATGAGACCACACTCCCAAGCGTGATGTCTCATCGGCATCTTCACGCATTCGAGGATTGAGTCAGGACATCTTTGGGAAGTCACTTTAGAAATTCTGCCTACCACAACGATTAGTCTTTCTAGATGTGGGGGTTATCGGGATGGTCTCTAAGACCAGAGGACGAGAGGAGAGGGTCTTCCCTAAACACCTGAATACCCAGAAAGCACATTGACAAGGATTGAGAGTCTGTGGTGGGGGAGAAACAGGGAAGAGAAAGGCAGGAAAGAAAGAAATTCCAAACAATAATCCAGCATTTTATCTGTAGAGATATTCCAGTTCACTTTGCTCTCTTATATGTCTCCCGAAAGAGCCTCAGCAAATATGTGTGGAATTGAAAAGACAGTGCTGCTGAATCCACATGGACTGGATTGGGTTGAGAGTGGAGAGCAGTTTGAGATTAGAAGTGGAAAAACAAAACAAGTTGGGATGAGCTGGATGGCATGAGACAGGTTGAGTTGAAAATAAATGACTTGTTTAGAACAAGAGAGGTGGTTTAGGCTGGGCTGGGCTGCAGGTTGAGGTGGAAAGAGGGGTGTGGGGCTGGGTGGATTGGTCCTGGGTGCAGCTGAGTCGCACTGATTTCAGTCCAGGTTGATTCAACAGCTTAGATGGTTGGAGTGTTTGGTCTGGGGCAGGTTGAACTGAGTCGACAGTCAGTTATATGGGGATTGGTTAGTGTTTAGCTGCAGAGGCAGAATCCAACCTGAATAATTTAAGCAGAAATAAATGTATGAATGGGCATTTAATGACTTACAGAAATATTTGGAGAGCTGAAGAAACACACTGGAGGCTGCATCTTCAGGACCAAGTCCCAAAGCTGTGTGACAGAACTGGACCACCAACGCAGCTGCCTCCTTTGCAACCATCAGGGAGCCATCTGCCAAATCAGGACAAGAGTTGAGCTTTCAACTCCAGAAACACGCTTCTCTGTGTGTCCACACCAGCTCCACGTGCACCTCGGGTTGAGAGCACAGACCGACTCACTCTGCCCACTCTTTGGACACATAACACAAAGCTGGAAAAAAGTTCATCACTGTTGAAGCAAGACGATGGGAACATACTTTTCACTCTACTTCTGCATAGGTTATTTTTGCAAATATTATTTTTTAATAAATGTTTCATTCTCTGTCTCTCTGTCCATTTGATTCACGTATGTTAGCTTTTTCCTTTGTTCACGTGTATTTATTTGAATGTCTTCTCTGCATCTGAAGGCTGTTTTCCTGAATGTGCAATCCTGTGACCGTGTTACAGCCTTTAGCACTTAGAATACGCCATCCACTGACTACCCGCCTCCATCTTTTCTTTTCTTCTTTAATTGATTTTATTGAAGAAATATTGCACTCTGACATTAAATACATCATAGTATATCAACATCTGCATGTACTGCAGTAAGTTCACTGTGATTTCAGTTTTCCCTTCACTATACGATGACTCCCCTCTACTCTCCCCCTGCAACCCACTCACCCACCCCAGGCTCTTTCTGCACCCATTGATTAGCTTTGGTGAAAAGTCTGTTATTTGATTGAGTTCATTTTCTTAAAGTCTATTCTTGTTTAATTTAGTTCATTCGTTGGCTTGACGGACTTTTTTTTTTCTAAAGGAATGGTGCTGATAGGAATAAAAGCCCCTGGAGAGGGAGGTAGAAGAGAGAGGAGGAAGAAGAGCTTTATTTTATTTTCTCTTTTAATGATCACATTGCTTTACTTCCCCTGGAATCGGGACTTGAACCCAGGGGTATGTGGCCTGCGCTCCTTCGCAGGCAATTGACCTAACTGCTACTCCACCAGGTTGGGCCACTTGATTGACTTCTGAATGAACTGCCCTGCATGAGTTCGTGGGTTTGGTGAACTACCTAACACTTGATCGGGCAGTCTGGAAAATGTTCTTAGATCTTCAGCCTCTTCAGGATGAAAGGGCATACAGAAGGAGAGAGGGGGAACAAAAAATGGAGAGCTCAGGCTGGCTGAGCTAATGCAGAGTATCCACCACTGAGCTAGGTGGGGCAGGGCTGGAATGAACTGGAATGGGCAGGGCTGACCTGGGTGGGGCTGAGGGGTTAAATGGGTTGGACTAGATGAAGGTGGAAGGTTTGGGATGTGTGTGGTTCATCTGGACTGAGCTAGGCTGGGCATGGTCGGCAGGAGTCTGAATGGATGAATGATTTGTGCTGGGAGCCTCTGTGAGGCCAATGCTTGGACACTGGTGTGAAGTTCTTCCAGCCCAGGGGCAAGGGAGGGTTTCACCTGGTCAGAGAGGCCACAGAAGATGACAGTATTGAAGAAAGTGGCGTCTCTGTCAGCGCTCCCTGGTCGGGTTCTCCCTCTGGCACCAGGCCTGTGTCCCTGTCACACAAGCTAGCCCTGTCCCCAGACTTGGGGCGCTTTCATCATTCACTGCAACCTCCTGCCCTCTTTAAAGTGACACCTATTTGAGCAAGAAGCTTGGGACATAAGTTTCAAGTGGAGAAACTTGCAGGATGTGTTGTCTCAGGGCAAAACCTAACCCAGCCAGGATATCAGAGCCATATGGTTTCCTCCTGACACTTCTGGTGGGAGGAGCTGTGGATTTTATGGCATGTGGGACCCACTCCGGAGTCCCACAGGTGTTGTGCCCGCTGAGCCAAGGAAAGCGGGCGCTGGCAAGCACCCGTGTTTGCACACGCCCAGAGTACTGCACACGAGCACGGAGCTCTCCAGCTGGCAATGTATGTTCAGTTTCTGGACGCTCTCTCAGACACCCCATGAGGTAGGGGTCATGCAGCAACCCAAATGGAGACACTCATGCTCAGAGAGGCCAAGCGGCTTACCCAAAGACGGGTCACTGAATTAGGATTCATGCCTTTCCTGTTCACAGAGCCACTGTCTGATTCCTTGACGAGAATCCCACCTGCACAGTGTGCAAGTTTGCCCATCTCGTTCATGGCTGGAGCTCCAGCAGCTAGAACAGTGCTGGCATGTGGTAGCTGTTCAGTATATATTGACTTCATGTACAAATACATTTGCTAAATTAATGACAAAAGAAACTCGAGCCTCAAAAACCCACATCTACACACACACACACACGCACACACACACACACACACACGCATGCACACTGCTCTTCAAAGTCCTGTCCCATCTTTGTCCCTTGGGGTAGCCTGGATGAAATCACGGATCCGTGACTTTCTGACCCACCAACTCTGTCAAGGGAAGAGGGGCCTCTGGACTCAAAGCATGCCTGGGCCAGTCCTAGCATGACAGGTGGACAGAAAATGTCACCTGAACCCCATTATCTGCCTCTTTTAGACCCTCTCTGGGAGCAGACATTCCCTTTGGAGACTGGGTTTGCCCATCCAAGATTGGGCAAGATAGGGATTCAAGACTATGTCTCAGCTCAGATCAGTCAGCCTGGGTAACTTCCTGCTCACCCAGTGCCCAGTCCAGGGTCTCCTCCAGTCTGCACGGACAACCTTGCCATGGAGGGCTCGCTGTGCCCATTTTGCGCACAAGGAAACTGAATCTCCTAGAAAAGAAATAACTGAACTTAGCTAGAGACTGCAAAGTCTGGATCAGACTCTAAGGTCCCTAGATACTAGTGACAAATAACCTCAGGCCACCCCTAAAGGAGGCACATCTCTTCTTCATCCCTGGGCTCTGTGAAGGCAGGACCCATCGCCCTCTTCCTTGCATCCCATCTCTGCTCTCAGTCTGGGTCAGCACAGGGTGGGGGTTGGAGGAGACCCTTCTAGCTGCCTCTGACTGATATTGACGGATGGAGTGACTATTGTAAATGCTACAGTGTTGTGTAATCACTAGGAAAATGTGACTCTGTCCCCAGAGATGCCAATGGCATTTTGCAGAAAATCCTATCCTGGATTTTCTGGGCCTGTTCAGCTGAACTGTCTGGGTGACAGGGACTGGTTGCAGGCTCTGATCCACCCCGCCTGGGCAGGTCACTAACTGCTGCAGCCCCTGCCTAGCAGAAGAGGGGTTGGAAGAATGCTTACAGGCCATACACAGGCAGTAGGGTGTGTCTGGGTGTGTGGTTCTGGGTGTGAATGTATGTGAGAGCAGGATGCCACAGCCAACACAGGGGGCTCTCCAGTCACACTGTGGGGTCTACACTCAACTCTGCTCCTCAGTCTTGCTGCTCTCATTTCCTCTGCTATAAAATGGGGATGAGAAAAGTATTCAGCTCATTAGTCTGGTATGAAGATTATGACCCAGACTGACAGCAGAGGTGGGATGCAGGGAAGAGGGGCTGTGGGTCCTGCCCTTCACCGAGACAATGCAGTAAAGCAGCTAGCACCTAGAAGAATCTGATCCTTTGCTAATGCACAGTAAATATTTGCTGAGGGATGAATGCACAAGTAAATTGCATGCAGGAGCATGAGACAGCAAAAAGAAGAATCTGGAGATCCAAGTTGGAGTCCTATCACTTACTAGCTAAGTGACCCTGGGCCAGTCACTTAACCTCCCTGAGCCTCAGTTAATAATAGCAATAATCCCTGCTTCTTGGGTTGTTGTGAGGATTAAATGAAAGTACAGGGTGAAATTGCTCTGTCAGCGGTGGGCACTGTGCAAATGTTAGTTCTAATTATTCTCCACAATTATGGCTGCTCCTCGGGAGGTGTGTGTGTGAGAGTAGGGGAAAGGCTGTGCGTGAGGG
Organism: Solenodon paradoxus; assembly: GCA_004363575.1. Classification (NCBI taxonomy): domain Eukaryota; kingdom Metazoa; phylum Chordata; class Mammalia; order Eulipotyphla; family Solenodontidae; genus Solenodon; species Solenodon paradoxus. Next base: position 131,938 of record RJWH01002428.1, read on the forward strand.
TGGGCCTATGGCCAGGCGTGTGTGCGTGTGTATTGTGTGTGATGTGTTTGGAGAACCAGGGCCATTAGAAAAACCATCATTCCTCTGAGTTGTTCTTTCTTTTGCTAAACTCAACCTGCCAGGCTGACATCGGAAGCAGGAATTAGTGGGAAGTCTGGGGGGACGGGATTAGTGGCTGAACTTTCTATTCCTAGAGACCCTCTTTTCTCAGGAGGTCAAAGCAATTTCCATATATTATCCTGCTGGCAGTTTGGGAAGGTCAGGGAAATGGCAGACACATGACTCGCATTCCTCAGATGGAGAAACTAAGGCAGGGAGGGCAGGTGCTGACAACGTTCACTGCCCGGTCCTGTTAGAGCCACCAGCTGAAGGACCATGTAGCTACCCCAGCTTCCCAGCCAGACTAGACCCTCTCCTGACAGCATGTTCATTCTTTCAGGGGCTTATCATTGTCCCCGCTCAAGTCTTCTCTCTATAGGGCAAGACGCTATCACCTTCTCCTTTGCTCATTTCCCCACCAAGACCCAGCCATCACTCCAAGGCTTCCACCCTCTCCATGTTTCTCTGGGACAAGGCTCACCCAAATCTTTCCTCATGTGACTCCAGAAAAGTGGTTTGTATCTCAGGGCCTGCGTGTCCGCACCTGTAAGGAAGACGAGGCCTCCCAGAACCTGTCTAAGGCCCTGGGTGAGGTCTCTGGATTGCAGGGCTGTGTGAAGGCCATTATCAGACTCCTGAGGGTGGCAGGAGGACTAGAGTCCTCCATGGGCCACCCCCTCCCAAGCCAGGTAGTCAGTCACAGCAGCAGGCAGTTTCCCCACGAAGCACCTGCTGTGCAGGTGCCAGTCTTTGTAAGCCCTTCCCAGTCTTGTGAAGCCACCCTTCCTCTAACAGTCCTGAAGGGCATGGTCATCGGAGTTGTATGGATTCTAGGGATTCAGAACTGAGGCCCAGAGAGGTTTCATGGCTTTCCTGAAATCTCACAGCTAGTGAAGACTGGTATTAGAACCCAAATCTGTCTAACTCCAAAGCCCTTTTGTTTAACCTCAGGGCAAACTAGAGCCCTAGCAAGGAGAGAGTGGGCCCAGTCTGGATGCTGGCTCCACCAGGCATGGGTAAGTGAGTTGGGCTGGCCTGGTCGCTCCATCTGTGAACAGGGAATAATAATTGAAGTGGAAGCACACAGACCACCGTGGTGGTGTCCAAACGCTGGGACCCAATCACAGTCATATACTGAGGCCGACGACTGGGATACTTCTCCCTGGTGTCCCATCTGACAATCCTCCAGGCCAGGGGCTGGTGAGCCACCCGCCACGAGCGCAAGGGGGCGCCATGGGCCCGCAGCGAGCCCGCGCGGCCGAACCCGCAACGGAGAAGACCGCGCTCTGCAGCCCGGCGGGCAGAAACCCCGCACGAGCCGCAGCGCGCGGGTGCCTGCGGCGTCAGCGTCCGCCTGGAGTAGGGGGAGGAGAGTGGCCCAGTCCGAACTTGAGATTTGAAGTCCGGAGAACCAGCTGATTCTCCCCACTGTGTGAGACGTTTGACCTCTGAGTTTTACCTATTCCTACAGAAATTCCCTCCCTGCTGCCACTGCAAACCAATCTGCCTAGATTCTTAAAAGCACAAAATGATCAGGCTAGCAAGGCAAACGGTAAAGCCCTATTCCCCCGTTAAGAAGTCACACCTCTCCTTCACCCTTGGATTCCGCCCAGAAGTCCCTTGGATGGGACATGGGTGGCCCCCGCGTTCCCACTTTATTGACGCGCAAACCAAGACTCAGATCCCTTTGTCTGGCTCATCTGGGCAGACAGAGGGGGCTCTGACGCCTTCCCGCGGCCTCAGCTCTGGGCAGGCACTCCCCGGCGCGCCGAGCTCCAGCAAGCGGGTACCGGAGAGGCGCTAGGATCTTCTGAAGAGGCGGGAGGCTGGAAAGGACGACCAGACTCTCGGAGGAGCCGAAGGGCCCAAATACTCGCCTCCGCCTCCGCCCCCGCCCTGGGCTTCTCGGCGTGTTTAAACCGCAGCTTGGCTCCCAGCATCTAACCCGGATGTGACCCCCGCCATCCTCCCGCAGCCCGGCCGGCAGCGCGGGCCCTGGTGTGTAATGGGGGGCCGCAATCGGAGGCCACTGGACTCAAGGATCTTTGATTCTCTGCCTGCGCGCCCTTCCCCGCTTCAGCCAGAGCTGCGCCGGCAAAGCCTTCCTGCAGGATCGCCCAGGCCAGGCCAGGGGAGGGGTGGCCCTCCTGGCCCCGACCCCGCGCCCTTTGCAGCGGCCGTTTGCACACATTGTAATTAGCTCTAATGATCCGGGGCTTTTAGGTCGCGAACTCCAGGCCTGAGAGCTGCGCGCCCTGTGTGAAAGCGGCGGGGAACCGCTGTGCCTCCGCACGAGCTTTCTCCACCTGGGCACGGGGACCCTGCACCGTGTATCTGCGTGTCTACACGACCATCACGTGCTGGCATGTGATCATCTTTCTATATCGGGGCTGGCTGAGGACGCCGCTGGGGAAGGTTCACCAGAAGCTGGCGCAGATGGGGAGAGGAGGGGTGGTGCGGCACGGGGATGGGTGGGGGATAGTGGGGGAGGGGAGACAGTGGAGGGAGTTTAAAATAGTTCTCAGCTGCGAAGGAAGGAAGCGCTACTCCCCGCGCCCTGTGGGTCCGCTGAGAGTCCTGCATAAACATGAGCCCCTGGGGCACCCGCTTGTGGGGAAAATGACGGGGATTTCTGATAGCGTCGCCTAGCCAAAGTGCCGTGGAGGGGGCTGTTCCCGGCCCCGAACTGCTCCGACTCTTCGCCACTGCGTGTCTTAGTCCCCAGGGCTCCTCTGCCACAGGTGGCCCAGCGGGGCTCAGGGCATTAGGGCGCTCGCTCTGGGCCGCGCAGGGCAGGGGGGCCGCTCTCAAGGGGCACAGCGCAGGATTCGGGTTCAGCTGGCAAACAGAAGGTTTTGGGGGACCGAGGAGGGTGCCTTTGACTCCCCCGTCCTCTTCAATGTGTCTGAAATTTCCGATCCCTTGCGCTCTCCGTGACTCTGGTCCTACGAAGTCAGCCTTTGCACTCGTGGCCGTCTTCTCTGAGGCCAGTTCAGCCTCCTCTACAAGGGGAAACGGGGAGCTGGAGGAAAACAAGTTTAGCTCCAGAGGCCTTGGTCGGAGATGGAGCGGGGGATCTGCTGGGGCTCCGCAGCAGGACTTCTAAGCCCACCCCTCTCCCCTGGCCACCAGGGTCTCGCCCCCTGGGTTCTCAGTATCTGTCTGTCCTGGCTGCTGCGAAGCTCTCAATCTTTTTCTTTCTTGCTCCCTTGACCCTGTTTACTTGTTCCCGCTGTCTCCCTGTGCCTTTGTGTCTCTGTCTCTGCCTCGCATCGGATCTCTGCCCACGAAGCCTCTCCCCACCCTCCCGCCCCCGCAAAGGAACACACACCGGCAGAATCCGCCTTTTCAATAAAAAAACGACAACTGGGAAACAGAGTGAATTAAAAAGCATTAACTTAAAAACAATCCATGTGTCTGCAAATGCGTTCCAAATGGCAGCCCTTAGGCGGGGGTTGAGGGGGGGAATGGGGTGGAGGGTGGGGGCGGGGGTGTCGGCCACATGTTCTAGAGCCCCAGACACAAAGTGTAGGGGGTTCAGCGCCTCCCGTTGGACCCCTCCCTCTAGCCACCTGGGACAGCAGGGTCTGGGGGAGGTGGGCTTCATCTAGGACCTCACCGTGGTGGACTCTCACCTGGTTTCTTGCCCCTTGCACAGTTGCTTCTAGCCTTGCTGTTTCTCCTCCTCCCCCAGTGCCTCCAACCCTTCCTATGCTGACCCCAACTCACTGCCCACTCCACCTTCCCCACCACATGCCCAATCTTCAAGCCCTTACTCCTCACCTAATATTCCTTTCCAGTCTGGGGCCTGCCCTGCCCCACCCCCATTCTGCCCTCCTGCCCCAGACCACCCAGCAGCCCTGGCTAAGGGAGGCATGATTAGAACAAAAGCTTTGCTTGGCCTGAAGAGACTCTCCAGAGAGCTGCTAGAAGGTTCCTTGCTCCCAGTCAGTCCTGGGACCTGTAAGCTCTCTGTCCTGCCAGACACTAATCAAAAGTTGCGTCTCTGAAGGCCTGCCTTTCCCAGGTGGAAGTCCTTCGAAGCCCCTTACCAAGAACCTGGCCTCCCAGACAGGTTCATCCTGCCACCAGGCTTACAGCTCCTAACAACTTCCTTTTCCCTTTTCCTGGGAAGTGGGGCAACTGGAGTAGTCAATCAGGACATAATTAGGGAACATGGGACCCAACTCCATTCTGTTCCCTCAGTGTCTCAACTGGGAAGGAAATCCCGAGTCCAGAAACCAGCTGGGAAGAACATCTGAATTCTTAGCCTTGCTCTGATAATGATCATGACTTATGATTATGAAAACAATGAGATAATAATAACAGCAGCAGCTAACACTGATCACCTACTGTGTGCTCCCCACACAGCTCACAGAAATCCAAAAAGGCTCTGACTTTGAACAATAGTTTGCCTTACTTGGGCCTCAGTTTCCCTTCTGTAGCTCCTTCTGAAGGAGCTTGAAAGGTGTGTGCCTATATCAAAGTGGAACAGGGTGTCTTTGTTGGTACTGTCCTTATATGCTTAATGAAGACATAAAGAAGCCAACCAGGAAAGTCAGTTCCAAGTTAGCTGTGCTCTTGAAACAACACAGAAAGGCCATCACTTTGAAAAGTCCTAATAGTTCTCACCGAATCAGATTATTCTGCCTCCTAATAGACAGCTGTGAGCTCTTTCATTTTACTCTTTTAATGATAAAATGTCCTGTGTCCATTGTACAAAGGCATCTTTCAAAATTCACCTGGCGACCACTTTACCTCACCCAAAGACTTACCAGATTTGCAGGGAACCCAATAGGAATATTTATACACAGCACTCTGCTGATCCTGAGAGGAAAATTCTGATTTGCTCCTGATTTCTGAACGGAATGTCAGCTATCTGATATATCATTCTCATATCATTTCATTTCTAGTTCTTGGATCTTATTCCGGTATGAGATTCCGATTGAGAGGCACTGATACTGAATTCCGAGAACTTTTGTTCCTCTGGATTTGTGCAAGCAGCTTCTTTGTCTCCATGTGTGCTCTTGCACACCTGTTCCAGAGAGCCTGGGAAGGTATCACTTCCACACACGTAGAAGTCTAGGTGTGTGTGCCTACACACACATGCACAGGCTTGTGTTTCTCTGTGCGAGCCTGAGTGTATCTCAGGGGACCCCATGTACCGTATGTGCAGATATGCTGAGTGAGGGCCTGTACCTCTCTGTACATGTGTGTCTGTTCACCGGGGTGGTGCCTAGGTCTCTGGGTGAATCGGTGTGGCTGTGTGTTTGAGTCTGGTTTATATAAATGGGGAGATGTGTGTACCTGCACTGATAGGCATGCAATTTTCTGGTGCCTCCAATACGACAAGAATTTCTATGGAGAAGAAGCTCCATCCGGGCCCCTGACATGCTGCTCGAGCTGTATCCAGGCTCCACAGCCAGCAGTCGGAGCTCCTTTCTTGGTGGGGGAAGAGGGATGACAGATTTTTCAGCATAAACATAGATCTCTGTGCTGAGTATTCTAATTCTGCAAGTCAAGTAGAGACTGGGCAGCTGTCTGCTAATTAGCCACCCCGGGGAAAAAATTGACTGTGTTGGAGTGGATAATGTGTTTTCCTGTTTCTGTGGGGTCCTTGACCAACCGAATGGCCCCCACCCGCTTCTAACCTCTCCTGGGGGCCTGTCTCCCTGCACCCCCAGCTCAGAAAGAAGGTGCAGTATTTGGCTCTAATACATTGGCTTTTTCAAACAGGCCAATTGCTAAGCAAATGTCATTCAGTCTGGGCCTTGGAAGGCTATAAATGAGCTAAATGTTCTATTTGAATAGATGAAGATGGGCCCCATGCTGGATGAAGATGAGCTAATCAAGTTTCCCATAACATCAAGGACAGGCTCCATGTCCCTTCCCCAGACAAGATGTACTCCCGGGGGCTGGGGCATGTTTGTACACAGATGTGTGCACATACTGCTCATACCTGACATCTGAGCCCGCGCCCTTACCTGCGCTAGGCTTTCATGTACATGCAGGTCTAGATACAGAGGCATTTACAACTGTATACAAGCCTCTACACACCATTATTACTCTCTATTTTAACTTATAATACATAAGTAGACATTAATGCAATGCACAGGTTCACAAGCAGATCTAGATATGAACTATATAGGTGGACATGCAGATATTGCTAAGGACTGAAAGTTCGCGTTCTCCTAAATATATATGTTGAAGCTCTAACCCACAATGTGATGGTATTAGGAGGTAAAGCCTTCAGGAAATAAGTTTAGGTGATGTCAGGGGGGTGGCTGTCCTCATGGTGGGATTAACGTCCTTATAAGGAGAGGGACAGAGCCTGAGCTCCCCCTCCCTTCTCTCCTTCTGCTCTATTTCTCTCTCTCTCTCTCTCTCTCTCTCTCTCTCTCTCTCTCTCTCTCTCTCTCTCTCTCTCTCTCTCTCTCTCTCTCTCTCTCTCTCCCCCTCTCTCTCTCTCTCCCTCCCTCCCCCTCTCTCTCTCTCCTCGATCCCTACCATGTGAGGACACAGCAATAAAGTGGCTGTTGACAAGTCAAGGTGGTGCTGGTGGGTCCCTCAGGAGCCAAATCTTTACCTTGGATTTCCTAGTCTCCAAAACTATGAGCAGATAAACCTGTTATGTCACTCAATCTTTGGTATTTTCTTATAGCAACCCAAGCAGACTAACAATGAACTAGGAATCTTACTTGCACATCAACAAATCACGCATCAATAAAAATGGATTCCTAAGAAGAGCGATGTCTGCGTGCCCCTCCCCCATCACTACTGGCTCTCACTCTTACATGCTGTGTTTCACAGATCTTACCTCACTCTATGCTCAAGACCATCCCAAAAGGAAGACATTGATCAGCTCCATTTTATAAGGAAGATTAAAACTTGAAGAAGGTACTGGAGGTGGGTGGCAACCCTGGTAAGTGGTAGAGAAGGGATTAGAACCCAGGTCTCTGACTCCAATGGCTGCTCTGTTGGGATGACAGGGATCTCAGGCTTGGAGTTAGGGGCGGGGAGCTCACCAGAGTCAGAAGCCAGCACTCACGCTGCAGCCACAAGGCCCACGCCCCCATGGTCCCCAGGACCACCTGACTTGTTCAGCCTAGAACCTTCTAACTCAGTGACCGTAATTGGGCACACCTGTCTCCCAGAGCAGTGGATCTTCCCAGGCCGCAGATCCACAGGCATCCAACAACTGTTCAAGAACTGGCTCGGGACTTTTGTTCAAAATAATAACCGTGATAAGAATAATAATATAAACTGATTTTCATATATGCTCAGCTTAAATGACAGGCTCAGCTCCAGTGTTGACATTTTCTGAAGTACTTCACTATTTTCTCCTCAGTACAAAGTTGGTTCTCGGATGAATACAGCTATGTGTTTTTAATTAAAACTAGGATCATTTAATAATGCACTCGGATCCAGCTGCTCTCATTCACAGTTGAACGGGGTCCAGGGTGAGTTCTGGTTGCGTGTATCTGCCTCTCCTGGGCTCCCTCAGCCGTCCCTCCTGAAGCCCCTCATGCCCATTCAGAACTATCCGGAACCTTCCAGAGTATTCATCAACTCCAGCCCAAAGACATGTCACACTCTCTCCGCCCTGGGTCAGCACCCTGGCTGACTCTCCCAGAAGAAAAATGAAGGTTCTTCCTGACAGGCAAGCATAAATATTTTCTTTCCCAGCCTGGTTCAGATGGGGACATTTGCTGTTAATAAAGTGGCAGCCGGTTATCTGGGAGTGTCTGAACGTGCCCTTCCCTGGCAAGGAGTGCACCATCCATCTCTGTCTCTGCCCTGACAGATGACAAGACTTCGCTGGCCTGCCTCTTTTTGGAATGTGCCTCAGATGGCAGAAAGCAGGCGGGAACTTTCACGCCACTCCAGCGCCGTCTCTTCTGGCTCCTGAGGGGCTAGGAGGAGCCCCTGCCTTGGCTGCTCTTGGCAAGCAGGCCTCTCAGGAGTGTGCCATTGGGTGCCCTGCCCAGCCAGGCTATTTATTTAAGCTCCACAGCAGGAAGCAAGACTTTATTTATGGCGCAGGTGGGGGAGTGTTGGAGGGGGAGTGTTGGAGCGGCTGGGTCTTCCCACTTTGAAAGGGTCTCAGACCAGAAAGGGCGACACCAGACATCATGGGAAACTGTGCTTTTCTTTGCAGCATGTGGCCTGGAAATGGAGCTGTAAGGCCCAGAAAGGTTTTGAAACAACATTTTGGGTGGGAGTCTTCCCCACCCCCACCTGGAAATAGGTGTTAGGACAGAAAACAGGGCCCCTCTCCTCAGCACTCGTCACCAACCAGGGCTGTTTGAAATGAAAACAAAAAATTCTTCCTTCAAGAAAATGTGTTTTCCAAAGCACTGCGAATTCTCTTCTTGACTTCAAAGTCCACAGAAGGTTGTGTAAAGGTCCTATTCACAGTTTGGCCCTTTCAAGGCTGCTCTGGGAGCGAGGAAGGAGGTGCAGAGGTTGGGGCGGAATGCCACCAACCTTGGGGTTGTGTGACAAAACCTGCATATCATCTGCAAACATGCGACCAGCGCTAGGCCTCCGGGTGGTGAAAAGATAACAAGCTCTCAGGTCATCCAGGCCTAGCTTGAAATCAACGCTGATCAGCTGGCCTTGGGAAAGTCGCTTGAGCTTTCTGTGTTTGGTTTTCTCATACAGAAAAGGGGCAATAACACAGACTGAAGGACTGTCGTAAGGATTCTACCGAAGCCAGCATGTGAAAGTGCCAACTACAGCACGTGACTGCCATTCAGTACTCACCAGTGAGCTGAACTTTGTTGAAGGAGCTCACAGAGGTCTCCGACAGCCTGCAGAACCAGGCAGAATACCTCCTTAGTTTTGCAGTCAATACCTTCTGGAATCTGGTCCAACCAATTCTGTCAGGATTCTCCTATGGAAGTCAATGTGCCAGCACCCCAGGCTGTCCACAGTCCCTCAATTCATGACACACTGCTGCTGTCCCCATAGGCTTCTCCATGCCGTTCTACCATCTCCATACCTTAAAATGAGCCCCCACCTCACTATACCTTCCAACTAGATAACCCCATCTTCAGGGGTGACAACAACTCCCATTCACTGAGTGTATGCCAGGTGTCAGGCACTGCACATAAATTATCTTAGATCTTCATTTTACAGCATCAGGAAGACAGTATCAGGAGAAAGAAAAGTGGGTGAGGGGAGCAGTAAAGAGTTTCCAGAAGGAGAATGACAGGGTCACATTTGTCAGCCAAGAGAAGGCTGGGTAGTTAGAAAGGGGGCTGGAGTCAGTGGAAGTAAGAGGCAGGGAGGAGGGTGTAATATCCAAGCTAGAAAAGTCAATAGTGGTGTTTGCATGGAGAGGAGAGGCTGGATTTGGGACTTTGCTTATCCATTCAACACAAATGTAGGGGGCACCTGTCCGTTCATCCATCGTTAGTGGGCTGGCTCCAGTCCAGCTGCTGCGATACAGTAGAGAACAAGGTCATGTAAAATGTCTGCCCTCCTAGAGTTTACATCCTAGTGTAAACAAACAAAATAATAAAATGTGGAGGTATTAGACAAGGAGAAGTGCTATAAAGAAAAATGGGAGCAAGGGAAGGGAATATAGAAGAGGTCAGTGATGAAATGATAGCTATCATGGCCACAGCAGGTCTCAGAGCAACTTGAGAGGAAAGCCCTGAAGAAGTTAGCGGGTTCCCGCTGCAGGTGTCTGGAGGTACAACCAGACCAATGGAGCTTGGTATGCAAAGGGTCAGAGCATGTGTGCCTGGCATGGTCAGAATAGGGAAGAAGCCAAGGAAGCTGGAGGGGAACCCTTGGAGAGAGGATTGGGAGAAGGGGTCAGAGAGGAAAATGAGTCTGGGTCAGACAGGGCCTTGGTGGTCCCAGCAAAGACTCCTTAAAGCACCTGGTAGTGTGCCTGGGTGAGTCCCTTCTCCCTCTTGAAAGCTTTGGGTCCATTCTCCACTCTGGTCCTGCAGGCCCTGAGATGCTCGTGTTCAGGTTTTCAACCCTTTCCACACTGGCCTTCAGTTCCAGAGGAGCTGAGATAGTGGCCGACCTCAGGGCCAGAGGGCCCTACTCCAGGGGAGCAGGAGGGGCTGACTTTGGGAAACCCTGGCTCCATCATAATTGGATAATCTCCATCCATCATTCCTTTGCTTATTCCCCCATATTCATTTATAATTTCATTCCCTCCCTCATTCTGTTTGCTTGTTCCTGTCTTTACTCATTCGCTTACTCATTTTCTTCTCTTGTGGCACTTACCACAAAAGGAAATAGGTAACGGATTGCACAACTCTGTGTCAGCCTGACTTCTCAGCCAAAATACAAGGGCCTGAGGGCAGAGTGCCTGTCTTGTGGTGCTGGAGCACCTGCACAGCCCATGTCTGTCTCACAGCACATCCTCTGAATGGATCCCCATAGCCATTCATTCATCAAACACACATTCATCCCTTCAGGCATCTGTCAGACCTCTGCCATCCACCCATTCATTTATTCATTTATTCATTCATTCTTCAATCAGTGTTTTCTGACATTAGTATCAGTCCTGGAGTTAAACTGCCTCACTCAGGGTGATCATGGGAAGGCTAAGGTTGGGCTGGAGGGAGCTGGGTCTCAAAGAATGGTCAGATTTCAGGATCAGCCGGTAGGAGTGTAGTCAGGAAGAGGGACCCATGTGAAGCGAGGCTGAAGGAACAGGACCCTTAGGTGGGTTCTGGCCCTGCAGAGGCCCTGCCCAGTAAGATGCGAGGCGCACTTTCTGTCGCCATACCTTGAGACAAGACAGGCAGGGTTTTCATTGTCAGGCATTAAGTTGTGTTGTGCTCCACGGGAGGCCAATTTGGGCCTCTCATTTCCAGGTGTGAGGAGGCCAGTGAGGCAAGCAAGCCCAGAAGGTTCTAGGCCAATTGTTTGGGGACATCATGGTCTCCTGTTTCCCGAGAGTAGAGAGAGGCGAAGATTTCCCAATAGGATGCACCAGCACAAATGATTCACACATATGTGAATCCTATTTTCCTCCCCCAAACAACTGAGCTGCTAGAAACCAGAAGGCCCATGTTTAGGGGTACAGACCTGGGTCCAGGCACCACCAAAGCCTCCTTGGTCCTTATGGGCAGAGATGAGGGTGGTTCTGTAGGACGGTGGGAAGGTGGAATCCAAGCCTGGCACAGGAGTCCCTTGAGTTCCCTTCTGAGCTAGCCTCAGCACCAAACGACATGGAGAGAAGTGTCCGCTGCATGGGTGCCACAGTTCCTGCAAGATGCTTGAGTCCAAACTAGGATGAAGGGTGCACAGTCATCTAACTCAGCCAGGTAGGAGAGATAATATAAAAACATGACAAAACAACACTCATCTAGCACCTTCATAATCAGCATTTTATTGGACCCTCATAAGAAGCTAGAGGTTCTGGGTATTTACCCAAAAGATATAAAAACACTTATCCACAGAGATGTATGCACCCCCATGTTTATTGCAGTCCTAGTCACAGCAGCTAAGAACTGGAAACTACCTAAGTACCCAACGTCAGATGAATGGATAAGCAAGACGTGGTACATATACAATGAAATGCTATACAGACCTTAGAAGAGATGAAACCCTGTCATGTGAATCAACATGGATGCAACTAGAGGTGATTATGTAAGTGAAATAAGTCAAAAAAGAAGAAAGATAGATACCAGATGACCTCACTCATAGGCAGAACATGAATAGATAAAACAAAGGAACAAATGAATCAAAACCCTTGGACACTTACAAGAGAGCTAAGGCTACCAATAGGGAATGGGACTGGCGGGGGCAGGGGGAGAGGGTGCAAGTGGTGGTGGAGCTCACTGGACACTGGTGAAGAACACTTGGCGATTTGCTGGAGGGCAGGGTGTGTTGACATATATCTGAAGAATCAGGAAACTGCACATATGGGAAACCTATACTTGTGAGTTTATATGTAGAATAAAAGTAACTGCATTAAAATATTTTTTTAAAAAAGGGAATTGTGATCCCCATTTTACAGATGCGAAAACTGAGACCCCAAGAAGTGAAATGACTTCCCAAAAGCACACCTCTGCTACGGTGTTTGAGGGACCCCTTATATCAAACCCTCAAAAGAGTAAGTGTACTGCATCCATGCTGAGTGAGGAGAATGGTGTCCTGGATGCAAATAGCAGGAGGTGGCCCTGTCAGAGGGACCACGGGAAGCTGTGATCTCCACTGGCTCCTCTCCCCATGGCAAACTATAGGCTAGAAAGGAAAACAAGAATCTATGACTCAACAGGGAGAGGGATCAGGACTCGATGTGTGACCCAGGTCTGGGCTCGGCCAAAGCAAGAAGCAGAGCCCATGCTGCCTGAGTCCAGCGGGTGTTACTGCTGCTCCACCTGCCCTGACGCTGACCAGGGTGAGCAGCACCCCATATTTGCAGCCTGTAGTGAGAGGGTCTGTGAGAGAAGGCTCCTTGGGTTCCCCTCCGAGTCCAGGCTGATGTGATTAGATCTGAGCTGAGGATGTGACAGTGGCAAGTGAGCAGTCCTGGGGCTCCCAGGGGTGGGGCAGGCCTGGTGGGAGGCAGGGCGTTGGAAACACCTTGACCTCTTCCACCTTCACCCTACACACACACCTCCTCTCCATGGTGGGGGCGCCCTGCTTCCACATCTTGTTGACTGTTGAATTTACAAGGTGTGGATTGCGGAGGCCCAGGGACTCGCCTTCGGAAGGCATCCTCCTTGCCCTGTGCCCAGCAGCAGCCTGGAGTGGGGGCTGGAACACTGGAGGGGGCTCTTGGGTGCTGTCAGAAATGCAGAGAGGAAAATAATGCTACTAATAACAGAAGACAGAAGAGAGAAATCAAGGTCAAGTCCCAGTCTGGAAGGGAAAAGGGAGGATCCAAGTCCAACTCAACGGCCATGTTCTGAAACTCACTTCTCTCCACGTCTGATTCTGACCATCAGGACTGAAGCTGGAGTAAGATTTATGGTATTTGCTTGGTTTATTGGTTCCACCAAAGAGGACAAGAGGGTCCAAGCAGTTCTCTAGAGATAGGACCCCTGAAAAAACAGCCAAGATTTATGGCTTCCTGAAGTACGCAAGGTTAGCGGGCTGGGCAGAGCCGGCCTTCCAGGTTTAAGAGAGGGAGGGCCAGAGGTCAAGGAAACTGCAAGCCCACGGTGGACATTGTTCTCCCATCACTTCCCATGGTTCTCAGTAACAGCCCCACAGTGTTGATGACTCTGGTCTTCTCCCTCTCTGTCATGATGGAGAAACTGAGGCTGGGAGAGCTGCTGGTTCAGCCCAGTCCATACCAGCAGTGTCAGAGAGGGAAGTCAAACCCAGCTCCCAGTGAGGGGCCTCCCTCTCTGTACTGGACTTTGAAGGCCAGTCATGGAATCCCGAAGTCCCCGACTCCACTGGCTAAAAGAAAAACGGGTCACAAGGGCTTTGGCCTCCAGCTACCTCTGCGTCACTCCATGTGAATCTGGGACAATAGCTACCCACCAGTGCTCAGTGCAGTATCCCAGCTGTCCCCCTGTACCAGCATGTGACCACACCAAGGGTGCTTGACCTGCAGGGAATGCCCACCCCCACTGCTCCTGGGGACACTGGCCCTGCCAAGTGGCTCCGGATACAAATGTTTCGTTGACAACCCCACTTCACAGACACAAGAGGCTGGTTCCTGATGCGGCCTTACAGTCTTCCGTGGCCCCAACAAGCAGGGTAAATTTTATTTCTGGGCTTAATTAGGGAACCTGCCATAAATATTCATGTCGCAAAATGAGCCCTGCTCACAAGTGCAGCTGCTTCCCGCTTGGGGGAAATTAACATTGTTTTCCAGCCCCTGAGTGATGAGGCGCCTGTGCTGGAAAGAGGAGCCTTTTCAACAGCCTCTCCTGGACAAAGGGAGAGCCTCGCTCAGAGGCACCCGCACCCCAGGGAGGCATCCTGGCCCTCCAGCTGGGTTCCCCGGAGGCTCAGCACTGAAGAGAGTCCCCACAGGGTGCTCAGCAGAACACAAGACTGATGAGCGCTATCTGGAAACCCAGGTCAGCAATCTAGCCCAGGGGCCAAATCTACCTGCCACCTGTTTCTGGGAATAAAGCTGTGTTGGCACACAGCCATGCCCATTCATGTAGCTGCTGGCCACAGGGAAGAGCACTCATGACAGACTTCATGACTTGCCAAGTCTCAAGTATTTACTCTGGTCCTTTACAGAACGAGTTTGCCAACACCTGTTCTAGAATCACCCTGGACAGTTGTTTTTATTAATAAAACCCCCTTGATCTTGGATTCTCTAGAATCTAGGGACTAGGGAGCAGTTTTAGATTCTCATGGTCTGTGTGCACAGATGGTGGAACCAGAGTACAGGTTCATTTCCACCACTTGGTCAGCTGTGTGAGTGTGGGCAAGTTACATCGCTCTCTCTCTCTGACTCTCTGCCTGGGTTTCTTCACCTATAAACCAGGGAGAAGAACAGTACCTTCTGATAGGGTTGTTGTGAAAATTGAGTGAATATTCATAAAGTCCCTGGAAAAGCATTTGGCACAGGGTAAACATTATGGAAATCATGCTCAATGCACTCAAACTCTTATCTTTTCAGAGCCCTCAAAATAAAGGATCTTAATTCATACTAATTTAGACCTATCAGATCTTAGGTTCTCAGCTGCAGCAGGAGTGCACATTTCCCAAGACAGGACTAAATGCTTTACATGTATTATCTCATTTAATCTCTAAAACAATCTCTGCAGTAGGAATTCCTGTCAATTTATAAATATGATAGTTGGGACTTGACCCAGGTTAAGAGACCAACCCAAGGGTACCCAGGGGTGAACTGCAAAGTCAGACCTGGTGCCAGGGTGTCTGACTCTGAAACCTGTCTCTCAGGTACTCCCGCCTCCACCCAGTGCCATTATCCCTCTTCTGAGCCTGTCACCACATCCTCCATCCACAGTGGGACACCTGCTGTGACAAGGAGCTCACCACCTCTGGAAACAGGTGGCTCAGTGGCTGAAGAGCTCACTCTCAGAGTGGTTCTGCCCTTTCATTTACCCTCCTCTTGGTCTGTCTTTGCTCTTGTCTCAGCTCTGAACAGTTCAGGAGGGAGAGCAAGAGCCCTTCTGTGGGCCTCCTCCAACTTGCTGGGAGCCAGCGGCAGCCGGAGCTTCAAGCATATCCAACCAACTCAATCTGGTTGGAAAGACCAGCTCCGTAGCTTTAGAAAGAGCCCTCCTCGGTGCCAACAGCGGCAAGAGTCTCCCTTTCTCTTCAGGGTCCCCAGTGTTCCTGCCTGGACCATCACTTCATGAGACCAGAGTCACTCCCTCATGGGAGGCTTGTTGTAACAGCCTGGGTCTCTAACCCTTCTCCTCTCTCTACCAAAGTTCATGTGTTTGGAGAACCAGTCTCCGAGACTTCTGTGGCTTAACCATGCTCAGCAAGTGTCTGTGGACGGCGCTTATCCTCACAGCCGTCTCCCCTAGAGGCTGAGCAGCACTTACCATTCCTAGGTGTAAGGTCACGCAATAGGCGTGCCCTGATGGAGCTGCAGTTAGGTCAACACCTCCAAAGGAGTTCAGGTCACATACCCCTGGGTTCGAGTCCTGGGTCCAGGGAGGAAATAACCAGTTATTGAATAAAAATAAAATAGACATGCTTCCTCCTCTCTCTTCCTGTCTGCCTGCCTACTCGTCTTCATTCCTGCCTGTACCTTTCCTCAAAAAAAAAGATGGCACACCTGTACCTCAGAGGGGAGGATGAAAAGAACAAGGAAGACACTACTGCTGGAGACTCTCCCAGGTGCCATGCCTGGCTAAACCCTTTGTCTCATTCACTCCTGACTTCATGCGCAGTGTCCAACTTTACAGAGGACAGAGCTATGACTCCAAGGAAAGGAAATCTGACTTGCTCTGTTACATAGAAAAATGAAAGAAGGAAGACATTGATCAAACATCTATTATATGCTAAGTACTTTCACATAAATGCCTGTCTCACCATTAAATACACAAAATAAAACTCTAAGGGAAACATTTGTATTCCTGTTTTCCAGATGTATAAGCCAAGACTCAGAGGCTGGGGGAGCTGTCCCAGGGGGCATGGGGCTGGACCCAGGCCTCACTGGCCATGGCTGAGGCACCCTCACCCAGCCGGGCAGAGCCCCTGAGGCTCAGCACACATCCTTTCAGGGAGTGGAAAAGGAAACACTGGCCCTTTTACAGGGTTTCTGCGTGCATCACGAGGCTCCCCCGCGGATGGCCAACCTGCCACGGATGGGAGGAATGGTTTATTTTTTCTGCCGGCCACCCTGGAGCCTTTCAAAGGTGTGAAGTTCCACGGCCTGTAAAGGCTGACTCTGCCGGCTGTCCCGAGCAGGCCTTGCCTGGGCCCCAGCCTCCGGGGGCCCTGGCCCCTCCATGTGCCGCCCGCAGGGAGCTCCCTCCGGCCCACCTGGCCTCCACGAGCTGAAAGGCTGCAGAGTGACAGGCCAGAAACTGGACTCCGCTGTTTATTCACCAAACACAGAGAAGGCCCTGGGACTCTCCGAGGATACCCATTTCCCCTGCTCCCTCAGGGGAAGAGGGGATCGCAGTCCACTCCCTGTGCACTCGCCTCCAGAGAGGAGTCGCAAGGAGGAGCATCAGACTGGCCCTCAGCAAGACAGTCTGGTTAGACACAGGAAGAACCGGCCGCTGCTGGACGCTCAGCTCAGAGACGGAAGGAGACTCCTGTTCTGTCTGGTAAGGACACCAGGCTCTTCAGGCCTCGCTTCCTTCCCTCACCCCTGTGAGGTGTTATGATTGCCAAGCCCCACTCCTCACGGTGCGTCCAGCAATGCTGTCATTCTGGCCGCGTGACTAGGGGCAGAGGAATCAGGCTCCATCCCAGCTCCCTCTGTGGAACACGGGCAAAATGTATCACTGCTATAGACCCTGATTTCTCCATCTTTAAAATGGACGTCATTATCCAAGGGAAGTTACGAACGAATGGACACAATACACCGAGAAGTGTACTCTCTGTGAATCCCAGTGTGTGTTGAGTGCCTTCATTACGTCCACTCTTCCCTCCCTGCTGCTTACTTCACACACTTTTTAAAACTCCTCCCCCACTTTCTTTTTCTCTTGTTAAATTTCACCCATAAGAGAAATTAGTATGTGCCCCTTTCTACCTAGCCTCTTACCTGAGAAAGGTTGTTTCTAGATGACAGAGTTTTTGTTTCATCTGTTTGAATTCATTTTTTTAAGTGTCGCTAATATATGTGGGCCCAGGAAGATACTGAGACCCCACGTAGTTCCCAGGTCCTCCTCAGACAGCCTTCTAGAAGAATCCGGAACATTCCCCCTGCTGGGTCTCAGGCAGGGCAGTGAGAAACCCAATTTCACAACACTGCTGGGTTGGACTAAGGGTCCGCCTGCAGACGAGTGGGGCGATGACTTGTTTGACAAGATTGAGCAAGTATGTGGGTGAGCTGATTGGTTGTCTCCTTACAAACAGCTGAGGAAATTACATGGTTACTTTTCAAAATCTGAGCTGATATTGTTTTTCTGTTTTTATAACTGAACTCACTGTGTTGGTTGAACTAAACTGTCTGTCTGCGCTGACCTGTTGCTGGAGGAACTGACTGGCATTTGTCTGCCCTGATCAGCTGTGGAAACGAGGCTGTCCTGACAGGATATTCTGGCCAACGGAGTGGTCTCATCAGTCAGTACCAGCTCATACCAACCTCTGCCCCTCAACCTTACCACCAACCCTGCCCTTTCCAGAGAACCAGTCTCAAATGCTCCAGCCATTAACCACTGCCCAATCAACCATGAGAGGACACACAGCAGAGTCAAGTGTTTAACATGAAGCTTCACATCAAGAAAGGAAACCCAGCTAAGGAAACCCACCCAGGTACTTGTCCCCTGTCATCTTTGCTGGGCAGCTGGACCATCTCCTGACATGTGGCCTGAGCCCTCTAGTCCTGTCTTAGGGGATGGCCCAATACAACTCTCTCATCTGCCTCTTTAACTTACTTCCTTTCATTGCTGACAGTTCCATGGACAATGATGGGGCCATGGGGCTGTGTCCTCACCCCCTCCACCCACCCCTTCCTGGGCCTTTCAGGCTCACAGTGAAAGGGACTTATCCACAGTTGGGGATCTGCCTTTGTTGCCTTTGTAAAGGCTCTTCATTTCTTTCCTCCCCTCCAGTCACCAGATCAGCTGCAGTGGCCCCTGGGGGGCTTCAGTGTAAGAGGGAACACTATATCCAACATACTTGTTTAGAATCACACCTGGAACCACAGAAACTCCAACTTAGCTCTGGAGCAGGAAGATAATACCTGGATTCCACCCTGCTTCCATCCCTCCCCATTTTACAGATAGAGACACTGAGTCACACCACAAACCTCCTGACCCCCAGTTCACCATGCATCATTTTCTAATTTCTGTCTCAAAACTCAGAAGACAATGTTATTTGTATTAACCCAATGTGCTGCCCCATTGTAAAGGTGGATAAAAAATGCAGTCAGTCGTCTGGGACATTTGGAGTTCATTTGTTATTTAGCATCTGAAATCTAAAGCGAGAGCCATGAAAACAGCAATTCTTGGTTGAATTGCCTCAAAAATAAATAGAAACACTGGCCGGGCTAATTTGAAATTCAGCTCAGAAATAGGAAGGTCAAATTGTTCTTTTCCTGTGTCTAGTATTTTTGTTCCCACATTTAAGTTATCGCAGCCCACTTCCTATCTCTAGGTGGGCCTGCTGGTCCCAGAGAGGAGGCCCACTCGCCTAAAGGCACACAGCACCCAGAAAGAGCTGGGCCAGTGTGCAGGGGTGGATCGTGTTCGGCCTCTCAGTTTTAGAAAACTCTCGGCTACATCGAAATGATTTTCCGCGAATCAGTCGGGCACCACATTTGCATTTGAGGTGCTGCAGTTTCAAAACAAAACTGGTTTTTAAGAAAAAAAATTGAAATTGGCAAAAGAGATTGTTTACAAATTTCATATATGGGGAAAATTGTACCATGTCTCAGCATTTCTAACCTGAGCTGCTCCCCCCATAAGAGGCCTGGGGAGTTTTAAGTGAACCTGGGGCTGGAAGATTCCCTGAGTGAGCTGAGCCCGAAAAAAATCAGTTCAAGGAAGACAGCCTCATACTGAAGTGGGCACAGCACATACTGTTTTTATGATGCTTAAATAGAAAGCAGGAGATTCCATATTTAAATTGTTTATCTCTGGCTAGTCCTTATACAAAGTGTTGGATGAATTCACTAGAAAGAGTGCTTTCTAAAGTACCAGGGCGACTCCGAAGCGGACTGGCTTTTGGTTTATTCCTAAACGTTGTAATATAATCCTGAGTGTTACTCCCAAACTGATAGGTCAACACCCCCTTGCGATATGCCGTTCCCCTTGGGGACTGATGGCAGCTGATGAGCGTGCACGTCTCTCTGAATCCCAATGACGACATGACAGCAGTTTCGGCTCATTGCTGAGCCGTCCTCATCAGCTGGGCTTCCATCACCCCTCAAGACTGATAACCATCAGAGGCTGTTAATTCTCAGCAAATTATCTAATCCACATGTTGTTCAAGTTGTGCAAACCCCAGCCCAGGAGGATCAGAAAATAAATAAGCATGAAATGATTATAGTTTCCCATCTCCTCTCACCTCGATCGGCCAGGCTGCTCAGCCCCGGCAGTGGCTCCCATCTCCTTCCAGAAAGAATAAGCAGTGGTGTGAGTTCATATCTAAGCTGTGTGCTGCTGTTTCAGGGGTCACATACTCATACAGACACTCAGCTGCCCCATCCCAAAGGGGAAAAAGTTTCATTTCACTAACATGTGAATCATGGAAATAGTCTGGTCCTGCAAGGCACAAGCACAGGGAATTAAGATATTCCATAACTTATAGAAAGAAAAGCAAACTGGTCCTCAAAAAAAGAAAAAGTGGTTGGAATTTGTAACGAGAGACAGAGCAAAGAGGGGAGGCAGCAAAGGAGAAGTCGGGAATGATAATTTCAGATTATGTTAGACACAAGCACAGGATTGCCGTGTGTGTGTCTGTGTGTGTGTCTGTGTGTGTGTGTGTGTGTGTGTGTGTGTGTGTGTGTGTGTGAGAGAGAGAGAGAGAGAGAGAGAGAGAGAGAGAGAGAGAGAGAGAGAGAGAGAGAGAGAGAGAGAGAGAGGGAGAGAGAGAAACCAGGTTTAGGTGAAGATTAAGGCTGAGCCGGAGTGGGGTCGAGTAACCTCTAATTCCCTTTTTCCCTCTGAAATTCTTTAAGGCTATGTCTAAAAGCCTATAATTCCAAAATTCTGTAATTCATAGATCCTATACTTCTCTCACAAAACATACTCTCTGAGTCTAATGTTCTGTGATTTTAAGAGTCTATAATCCAATGAGACTAATTATAAACTGCTATGGTTGTAGAAGTCTATGATTCTCTAATTCTACCGTTCCATGGTGCTTAGATTCTGTGATTCTAAGATCATATCATTCAGTGTTTCCTTAATTTAATATTCTTACATTCCACCAGTCTCTTGTTCTATGATTCTCAAAGACTACAATTCTGGAGTTCTCTACATTTATTCTTCTATATTTCTAATGCCCTACAATTCTAGAGCTGTTCCACAGCCCTCAAATTCCATAGTTCTAATGTTTTATGCTGCTAAGAATCTAAAGCAATTCTATGATTCTTCAAATCATTTTATCAATAATTCCATGGCTCTAATATTCTGGGTTTCTAAAATCCTATAATGCAATTTTTTAAATTCTGCACTATATTTTTAAGAGCCAATAAATTCTAAGATTCTTAGGCCTGCAATTTTAATTGTACACACTCATAATTCCAACACTTCTCATATTTTGATTTCATTATTACAGATAGAAAAGTCATCTCATCTACAAAGTACAGGAATTAAACTGCAATGAGAAAAGAATTAAGTTACTATCACAGTTGTCCTCTGAATCAAGCTGTAGCATATCCCAGGGCCACTGATCCTCCCTCCCAGGCCAAGGAGGCCTGCGCTCCAGGAGACAAAGGCCTGGAGGGGTGGGGGCCCGGCCCAGGGTCAGGCCAAAGAGTCGGCCCCACGCCTCCAGGAGGCCCTTCCTCAACAGCCAGGTTTTCAAACATCTGCCAGCATTTGGGTCCCGATTGCTGTCCTTTAAAAGCACCCCTCTCTCTTTCTTGTTCTCCATCAAGGGCTCCCATGACAATCATTTCAAGCAGCTAATGATTTTCAGATGGCCTTCAGGAGCCCAGGACGATGAGGCTGTGGAGTAAGGGTTCTTAGGCTGTGCTTCATGGGCAGGGGGAGGGGTGGGGTCAGAAAGAAAAATCTTTTGTAGCTGAAGTGCTCCGGGCTGCCCATTCCTCCCAGTTCAGCTGCGACACAGAATCGGGAAGGGAACCTGTGGTCACTCAGCCAGCCCCTTCCTCTCAGTTGACAGCCTGCACCCTTTCTGACTCCCACCCAGGAGCGTTCTATAAAAGCAGCCAGGTCTTCTTGAGGCCGAGCAATCTTTACTTACCTGCTAATAGGAGCGTCTTTGCAAAAGACAGAAGCAATCCTTGTCAGAAACCCTGTGTTCTGTGACTCTGCCAGATCCAGATGCCTGGGATAAAGCCCAAGGCTGCTTGGTGCCATCTGGCTCCAATGTCTGACTGTTGCCTGGCCCACAGTGGGCTTGGCGATGGGACCCTGGGATACCCTGGTCCTGCACAAGGCAGGCGCAGCTCAGCATCTCTGCAACTTCTCCCTGACTGCAGGTTCCTTTTGGAACCATCCTGATGCCCTCGAAGTTGGCTTGGGACCCTCCAGGTGCTGATGTAACCCCAAAGGGATCCCCCGCATCCCCGCCCAGCACCAAGCAGCTTGGGAGACCAGAGCCCTGGGAGGGGGCATCGCAGCTCTATTTCCGTGGCAGTGAGAGCCCGGGGCAGCCCATGCCCAGAGCCTGGCCAGGATTACACAGTGGGATCCGCGGCCCTCTGCCTCCTGCTGCCGGGGCCTTCCGCTGCTTTCAAGGTCTAATTTAGGGAACCAATTAAGCAAGCAGAACATGGGAAAGGCACACTAGTGCAGTTCAGACGAGCTGACACACTCCCGGCCCACCGAGGCTTTCCCTTCCAGGAATGCAGGGGACATTTCTGCAACAGGATGTGTATGGCTTCAGGTCTGGAGGGGTCTCTCCTGGCAAGGGAGACCAAACCTTATAATTAAGTAAAGTAACTCGCTGTTTCCTTTACAATATCAAGAACCACCACCTTCTCCCCGTTGCCTAAACAGGACAAATCCTGGGTTAAGCAGTTCCTGGTGTCCACTCTCATACACATGTGCAGAGAGAAAAAAATCCCTCCTGGAAACTGGCCTCCACCCTTCCCAGTGGCCGCTCCCCCAACCCAAGCAGTGGCCCCTCCCCCGATCACAATTAGGGGTAATCTTTTGCTGCCTGGAAAGTGTAAAAATCCCAGGCTTTTCTTTTTGCATGCATAATATCCATTTCCCCTCCAAGTGCTGTTATTTGGTTTGGGAATTACATCTATTTACAAGAGTAGATATTGCACAAAGGTTGTGTTTATGTGGAAAATTATATCGGTGACACGGACTGATTGGCATGTGGAGGCTGGGAGAGCAGGCCGAAAAGACCCTCTCATCAGCTTGGAATAACAAAATGATTGTATTTTCAGCAAAGCTAATTGATCACATACCTCACTGAGCTATCTGTCTACTCAAAGGCCATCCAGGCCCTGGGAAGGTGGAGAGGAGTGAGCCCCGGGCTGTGCTGCCACCAGACCCAACCAGCCCAGGCGCTGCTGGTGCGGGGCTGGGACAAGGGGACAAGATGGGCATTAGGTGGTGCAGAGGGAAGAGAGGTGGGCTGAAAACCAGACCCAGACCCAACACTGGTGCCCGTATGCTTTCTCCGGGACCTGGGGAGTCAGTGGGAGACACCAAAGGGGCAGGAAAGGCGATTCGGAACAGCATCCAGGCCACTGCAGACTGAAAATGAGCTAATTCCCTTCCTCTCTTCCAAACGGAGAGCGGCCCCAGCAAAGGCAAAGCTGGCCCAGAGCTGGCTGCACAGATGCCGCGGGAGAGGGCGCTGTGAACCTGACTCTGTGCCATGACGCAGAGACTCGGGGGCTCCGCTCAGGCGGGTGGATGGTGAGAGGGCTGTGGGGAGCGATGGGACCTGGATGAGGAGGGCATTTGCTTTTCAAATCTGCAAAGGGCTGAAACTGAGCCAACTCTCCTTGGTACCCTCTGGGAACCAGTACCCTGCTTCTCGCCTTTGAGGAGGCGAGTGCTATCTTTTTTTATTTTTAATAGTAATATTTATTATTTCTTTTTTTCACAATGCTATATTCATTTTCGGATACTGAACTTGCTTCTCAGTCTATATGACACACCACGGCCTCCCCCAGAGCACCAGTGCCCTTCACCAACACCTGCTCCCCCCACCCCCCCACAGGTATCCACCGTTCTGTGTCCTATTAATTTCGTTGGGGTGCTTATTTTTAGTTGGGGATGAATCAGTGTGTGAGAGGTCTCCTATGGAAATATTAACTCCTCCATACTCCTCCACACAGAGCAAGTCTCAGGGCCAAACAGTTCAAGTCACTGAAAAAACACAAGTTAAAATTGTATGTCTTCACCAGGCTTCAGCCTCCTGTTGTGTGGGGGCAGAAAACAAAACAGTTGGATAGAGTTAAGCAAGTACTTAAATTAAAACTGACCAGTTCCTCTCAAAACAACTTGCTGGGAATTAGTCAAGGAACAAATTAATTTACTATTCCCTTGGCAAACATAAAGTTCCTTTGAAAGCCACCTGTTAAAAGTGATGTGACATCCTCCCCGGCTCCCCACCATGTCACGAAGATGGCTGGCTACGTTTGCCAACTTCTAGTTGGAGCTCATCAAACTACTAGTTACCCTTTACAAGCAACCAGACACAAACACCAACCCCCGGGGCATCTGATTCCAACTGCGATTTGGTCTTGTTGCTAATCCGTGTCAGATTTAGTGTGCTTTTCTGAAAGCAAGAAGAAAGAACTCTTTGGGGACCATGAATCAGGGTTCCTCGGGAGAAATCCTGAGCACCTCAAAGACTGCTAAATGCAGCAGCTTCATTCTCCTGCCTGGAGAAATTGAAGCCTCCAGTGTTCCTGTCTTTGCCGATCGCTGCTGTGTTCTGTGACCCAAGTTGGTATATTATTTGGGGGTGCTTGGATCAGGTGATACTGAGTCGACTTCAGGAGCTTTTTCTCCAAGCTTAGTAATGAGGTTTTCCACCTCTACCCAGGTCTAAGCTAGAGATTCGATACTGTGAGAATGACCTCCTGCAAGCCCTATGTGTATATATATGTATTTGTCCACCTTTGCATTTCCAAGTCAGCCCTTCCCAAAGACAAGCAGTTTATTAATGTGGGGCTCTTGGAATTGTTTTTTAATTGGAAACATTTTGCAATGAAAGAACATTAATAAAACCTGAATCCAAATCAAACTGCTCTGTGTATGTTATTTTTACTCCACCGTCAAGTGCTTTTATTAGATTTAAAACTTTCACTGTGCTTTTTATCTCTGGCTGTATAATGTTCTACAATAAAAAAAAAAAAGCCCAATGACTCCAAAGTCTGGCAAAATAATATACTTTCTTGGATGTCTCTGTGTGTTGCCAATTAGCTTTGCCGTGAACGCAGGCCCCCATCCATCACCCGCCTCTGGGTGGCTGTAACAGAGACCTAATTTGTTTCATATGCCCCATGCTTTCTGAGTCATTTACCAGTGCCTCCAACCTGCTGAGGAGCTGCCGGGCCAAGGAAGAGATGAATGACAAGAAAAACCCGAGACAAGCCAGAGGGACTCCTTATCAGAACCGCCCTGCTCTGCATGCCCAGGGGGAAATCTCCCTGCCGCCAATTCCTTCCTCCCAACGTCCCCCCTCTCCGCTCCTCGCCTACGCTCCTGCTCCCCTTTCCTGACCCAAAAGACCCACAGCTCACAGGAGGGGAGGCCTTGCGTGGAGAATGGGAGACTGCTCCTTCTCCTCTGGCTTCCTGGGGCGGCCGCTGTCCTCTCCCTGCTCTGCCCAGTTCCCGCCCCCTCCCACCTACTCCTTTTACAAGCCCGACTTTGAAACCTCCAGTTCCCTAGGAATTTTATGAATGTTCGGCACAAGCCAAAACAAACTCGTAAAGAAAAAGTTTCTAAAGAAGGTCAGAGACCCGTACAGCACGTGCTAAGCGGTAAATACAAAAGTTCTTCAGGTCCCCGGGAGCTGAGTAAGGTCTGGGTAGGAGCAGGTCAGGGTCAATGGAGGGAAAAGTGGAAAGGAGGGATAAGAGTGGAGGCTTCCTTTTCCCTCCCAGAAGGAAAGACAAGGAATGGCCAGATCCCAGGCCCGCTGAGTCTTCATGAAACAACAACTGCAGCAAAGTTCCATTAGAGAGGCCTCGTTTTATTGAAGCTGTAGGCCAGAGAGGGAAGATACCTATCTAAAGTCACACAGTGAGCAAAGCTGAAGCCAGGGGCTCGCCTCCCAGCCCGGAGCCTGTCTTCTCTGCAGTCCTGACAGGAAGATGGACAGTAAAGACCCCTTCTGGAGCTCAGGGCTGTGGTCTGCCTCTCGTAACTCTGTAGAGCAGCACTGTCCAAGAGAACTTTCTGCAATGATGGAAATGTCCCATAGCTGTGCTTCCTCGCACAGTAAGTACTTAGATCACATATGGCATTAAAATTCAGTTCAATAAAAAGTCCATGCGTGACCTGGTGGAATAGTGGTTTGGTCAACTGCCTCTGGTGGCACACAGTCCACATACATCTCAAGGATGCAGGTTCGTGTCCTGGGGCCGGGAAGAGCAGCCAAGATGAACAATTGCATAAAAATAAAGTGTTTCTTCCTCCTTTCTCTCCCTGCCTGCTTCTGCTTGCCTTCATTCCTATCTTTCCTCTAAAGAAAAGAGTCAACGTCCTTACCCCTTCAAGACAACCTCCTATCATGACACGTGCCACTGAATAAGAGAACCTTGGGAACCAGGGTCCCATCTCTCATCTTTTCATGCCCCATGGTATCCAGCATAAGACAGATTATCCATGAAGATTTCATTTCAGAAACGTAGAACTGGAAACGGCCTCACAATTTAACTGAACCACTCCAGGAGCAGGAACCTGCCCCCATGGGAGGCCTCATGCACTCCTGGAGAGCTGGGATTATTACAATGTACTTTCCAAAATTTAGCTGAAATCACTCCACTTGCATGCCCCATCCTCTGCCCTCCAGGGTCTCATAATTTTCATTTTGCTTTTCCTAATATGTAATCATCCTTCTAATAGCTCAACACAGTTCAGTTCTCTCCTGCTCCTCTTCAAATACGAAGTTCAATATTAACGCCTAATTCTAGATGTGGACTGGTCAGCAGAAAATAGCAGATACTGACCTCCTTTGATCTAGAGCCTATTCTTCTGTTAATGCCACCCACACTTTAAATAACTCCATTTCTCCAAGCTCATACTAGTTTTGGTTGTGTAAACCACCCAGGCTTTATGAATGGCCCCGTGGCTAAGTTGCAGGTGGGGAATAGGGCAGATACGGTGAGTAACATAGTCCATAGGTTGCCCCACAAGTGCCTTTCCCCAGATTTTCTAAGTCCCTCTCCAACACCTGGGACTTCCCAAGGCTCCCAGTGTCATTTAGGTTGAATGCTTTGAGCCCAGACTGAGACCTGCATAGACTCTAATCCATTTTCCCCTTCAGGGCTCTTTTTCTGTCCTCTGCTTCAGGCTCGGGGTTGACCAGACACCTGAGAACTCCAGGCTTCCTGTCTATGGACTGGTCCTAGGGTTCCCTGGCCAGGCCTCCGTCCTAGCAAAGCAGGTTGGCGAATGGTTCGATTACTTCCATTCACTGATGTGCTATTTCTTTTGTGTCTCTAGAATGGTGCAGGAATGCTGATTTGGGGTGACTCAAGTTTTTTCTACAGAGCCTGCAAACAGCCTAAAGCAGCCCTAGTTCCTGTGTTCACATCCAGTGGGAGAAAGAGTCTACAGTGCTGTGAACAAAGCAGCTGGGGAAGCCAAGGAGAAAGAGCCTGGAGGGCTCCCTGCATGCAGTGATAGCTAAACTGGGTCTCAAAAATGAGAGAGCTCCAGGCAGAGAAAACCGGCATAGAAAAGGCTTCAAACTTGGTTCAGTCTGGTTATGCAAGTCAGGGCAGATGACTTTGCTCTTTTGAATGGAAGTTTACTTGTCTATAAAATTAAGAGAACAATCTCTAACTCAGGGTCAAGGCCTTCATTCAGTCATTCAAAGAGTGTTCTGAGAACCATAAAACCAGGCCCCGTGCAGGTACCAGGGAGATTCCAAAGAAGAAGACAACTCTTGCTCTTAAGGAGCTCAAGAAAATAGGAGTAAAGCAGAGGGGCCTGGCTTCCCAGGAGCCCCATAGAGGGTTTAGCTGACTGCGGCCCGGGCAGAACTTCCTGACCCTTGAGCTCGGTCTCAAAGGAAGGCACGTAAGAGTTGTCAGGGCAGAGAAGATGGAAAAATCCTTCCAAGTAGGGGGCACGGTTTGCAAAGATTCAGAAGTCTGAGGGACTCCAATAGTTAGGACCTGGGAAGGTGACCCCCACACGGGTGGGGAATGGTACATGTTGCCTGTGATTGGAATTTGAGGTTAGAGCCTCAGAGACCTTGAGTGCCCTTCACCATGTGGGTGGAATTGAGCTCTGGAGGATTTTAAGTTTGAAAGTCATGTGACCAGATGTACAATTTAGCGAGTTTCTCTGGAGGGCAGTGTGGAGCTGGAATCTGGGAAATCAGAGAGGCTGGAGGGATGTCCAGGGCAGAGATGATGAGGCTGCCACCAGGGCTGGAGGAGGGATGTGGCCATCCTGAAGGCCCACAAAGCTGGCAGCAGCAACAGGAGCTTGGCGATTAGTGGGCCAAGAATCACTCAAGCTTGCGATGTGTTTGTTTTCTAGAAGGAATCCCAACAATCAGGGCAATATTAACTAGTATGTATTATACACTAGTTATGTGCTAGAAAATATGCTCGGTCTTTCAAATGCATGGACTCATCTAATTCACAGCAATTCTGAGAGGTAGCTACCATTTTCTCCCTCATTTTCCAGAATAAGGAAACTGACTCAGAAAGGTTAAGGAACTTGCTCAAAGTCACACAGCAGACCCAAGGGATCACCTTCTGGGCAGCCCTTGGCATCTTCACCCTTCCCTCCCTCCAGGCCATCCACATCCTGTCCAACCACCCACACACTCAGACATTCAGTCAGGGATGTTTCTTCCCTCTCCTTCAGGGCTTTCCTCTGCAAGCCAGGTCTCTTCAGCAGAGAGAGTGCCAAACTCACTCATCCCCTCACCTACCTGTCCACCCCACAGCACATTTGGTGAGCCTGCCTCAGGTCAGGCACCATGCTGAGGGCCTTAAGTATCGGAGTCCCTCAGATTTCTTCCTAACTAGCACCCCTGCCAATCCTTTCCATATATTCCAAATCTAAAATGCAAATCTGAGGCCATATCACCTGCACCATGCTTCCTGCAAACCTCTCATGACATCCATGTCCACTGGATAAAGCCCATTCACCCCAGTTCAGTCTCCCCCACCAAGCCCAGGCCTCTTCACTCTTCCTTTCCTCTCTGTCTCCCTCCAGTCAAGCCAGCCAGCTTCCTGTTTTCATGCCTCTGTACCTCCCTGCCACCTTACCAGTTCCATTTGCCTGGAATACCCTCTTCCAAGGGCAGTTCATGGACCACTCCCTTCAGGAAGCTCTCCCTCACAGCCCTCCTTCCACCTGGAAGGGATTTTTAGATCTCCCTGGATTTTCCTTTATATTTCCCCAGCTCCTGTTAGTATGTCCCATCTAATTCAATTCACTTTTTACCTTGAGTGTGTCAATCCTCAGACTGTGTACTCCTTGAGAGCGAAAAAACATGTCATATTCATCCCTGTGGTCCCTGAACATCTAGCAGGGAGCAGAGCCCTAGTGAATGTCAGGTGAGTGAAGAAATGGATGATGTTGTACATTATTCAGGGCCCAGTTAATGTCTTTCTCCAGGTATCTTCTGTCACAATAAAGGGGACAAGGGATGGGATTTCAAATTAGACAACCTCTATGCTCTCCCTAATTTGCTATGGACATTTCAGTCATTCTCCCTCTCTGAGTCTTCATGTCTTTGCCTAACATGGACCTAACAAGGCCCCCTTGGTTTGAGAACACAGAGGTGCTGGCTATGACTTGACTTTATAGCCACAGGTTCTAAGTGCCCCTAAGTACTGCTGGAGTTCCCTGTGTCTGGCCCACCCATCTCTCCCTCTGCAGAGGGGTCTTGGCCTGGCTGCCGGGCGCCTGCCCTCAAGTTTCACTGGCCCCCAGAACCCTAGCCCCTCCTCTCTGGATACCAAGTCCAGCTGTGTCGACACTAGCTTGGCTCATCAGGAGAACCTCAGCTTGAGGGCCCTGCGGGGGAGGGTCAGCCTGGCAATTTATAGTGTGTCGGACCAGCTCCCTCCCAGCACATGATCTATCAAGGCGATGTTTTCCTTGGAAAGCTTCTCCTTCGTGGAGTCTCCTCCCGGCAGGCAGGCGGCTCTCCCTCAGGTGCTCCAGAGTTCATCGGCAGGCGAGGACAAGCAGGGGGGCCAGGGCCTTCTGGGAAGGGACTGTTGCCATCAGAAATGACAGCTGGATTTCCTCAGCTCCAGGCCTCAGCACCAGCACAATGCAATGGGCAAAGGCAGTGTGAGTTCGAGGGGGCAATGTGTGTGTGGTGACGGCACTCGACGCCTCTTTAGACAGCTGTGTGTGACAGAAAATGCTTCCGAGGTGGTGACCAGGAGGGCCATGGGTATGCTTTAGCAGCAATTAGGAAGTGGGGGGCATGGTAAGGGAGATTGACTTGCCTGCCATCTGAGTGCCACAGCTCCTGGCCCCCCATCCCATCCTCAGGGTGCTGGGGAACTTCTGGTTTCCCTAAGTGCTGAGTGTATCGTCTGCAGCGAACACAGGTGAGTCAAAGAACAAAGTGCATTACAAACCAATCTAGGTAAATCCCTGATGCCATGTCAGTATTCAGTCAGCGTTCCTATCATCATCACTATCATCAGCACCATCATCATCAATGACGAAGAGATCAACAGATTTGGATTCAGGTTGTGTGTCCTTGGACAAAGTTTTTGACTTCTCTGAGTCTCAGAATATGCACCTTCAAAAACAGGCATACCTAAAGCTCCCAGATACAGCTATGATTAAATGAGAGGCTGCATGGAGAGAATTTGGATGGTGCCTGACACAGAGGCAGCCCACTACTTGCTTGGCGAGTTATGTTTTGGAGTCGACTTAAATTATCTTGTGAGGTAATTATTAAATTTTTTTAATTGCTGGTTATTAAAAAAAGATAATCATAATAATCAAACCCATCCTTTTCCAATTTGCATTTTACTATTATCTATGCTCTTGAGGTTGTTGGTGTCTATTGTTTCGGTGTGGTGGGAATACTATCCTATACAATGATGTGCTGCTCTGCATTCCTTCCCACTCTGTGCTCAGTGATGTTATTTGGTAGCTTTGTACCAATATTCCTACCATATGCGGTAGGAGTATTCAGACCTTAGAAATTGGTAAAGCTGCCAACCTGGCAGTAATTTAAGAAAGTAATGGAGGATTACCTGTTATCTAATTCAACAAGGAATCATTGGCGAATGATTACAGTTCTGGCACACATCTATGTTGTTCTACTTTTATCTGGTTAATATAAACAAAATGACAACCAACATCTATATCAGAACGGTGCTCATTCCTCGATTGCAACCACAGACTGACTACAAACACAATCAACAAAAACACCTATAAGAATCCATTTAAAAAAAAAAAGTGCTGTGTATTATTTTTTATAAATTGTATACTATATATCCTTATAGCAATACCATTTATAATAAATGTGTATATACACACATATATACCTTTTTAGAGATGGTTTTAAACATTTACCAACACACCACTGTGGTCATCATAATTTATTATTATTGCTATTTACATAATTCAATCTGGCTTCTGGTACTGGCAGACTAATTAATTCAGGCCAAACTCTCCTGATACAAACAACTAGAAAAGCAAAACAGTAATAATGCACATCTTTTTTTTTTTTTTTTTTTTAAGGCATTGGACCATAAACAAGGCAATGAAGAATTATGGGAACAAAACTGAAAGAAGGAAACTCAGGCAGTTGGGCTTAGCTTTGAAGGTTGTGTTTCTCTAGGTGTTTCTAGGAGAGGTAATTGAGAAGCTGAGAAGCTGAACGGAATTGTCAACAGGTTCAGGACTAAAGGGACAAACCTGAGAGTGGGTCTGCCAAGAAGTTATCTGTTTGAGACTCACCCAAGGAGAAAGTGTGAACAGGGATTACATCTCACAGGGACTATAGCCTAGTTTTAAATGATCTTAATTGCCAACTGAATGAACGTGATCCAGGATAGATATGGTCATAGCCACCTGAGTGAAGCAACTGTAAATTCTCTCAACCAGTCAACCCAGGCTACAACTTCTCTCCACCTTTTCTCACGTAAAATGTTCAGAGCACAATATAAAACAATTAAGTGAATGCTATCACGTGAATTACAAGAAATGAGACAATAGAAACAGACCCACAACATAAGCTCTGAAGGAACACAGTCCACCTACATGTCAAGAATCTGGGTTCAAATCCCAGGTCCAGGGGAAACAAGCAACGTGAACAACTAAATAAGATGCTTCTTCCTCTTCTCTCTTCCTGCCTGCCTGCCCACTCACCTTCATTCCTGTCTGCACCTTTTCTTTAAAAAGAAAGGAAGGCAGAAAGAAGGAACACTATATAGGGGTGTGTAGAGAAAATGTAAAAAATCCCAATCCAGTCAGTGAAGAGCAGATAAGAGTAGCAGAAGTACTCAGGTAGACCAGTAAAGAGAAAAAAAGTAATGAAAGGAAGTGTAAGGTCCGCACAGGTGACCAAGGGAGCTTGAAACCCCAAGAAGGAAGACTTGAAACGGCCAAGGGACTTTCCAACAGCCTGCTGACTCCAGGAACTAGACCTGACACACCAGCCAGCTAAACAATAAACTATTATGTGTCTCTTACCCTTCCAGTGAACACAAGATAATAAACCGTTACGTGTCTCTTACCCTTCCAGTGAACACAAGATAATAAACTGTTACGTGTCTCTTACCCTTCCAGTGAACATAAGATAATAAACCGTTACGTGTCTCTTACCCTTCCAGTGAACACAAGAAAATAAACTGTTACGTGTCTCTTACCCTTCCAGTGAACACAAGACAATGAACCCATGTACCCCCCCCACCCAACCCCTGAAAAACCCATAAAAATGTCCCTTCTTCCCGGGTGGCGTGACTTCACTGGCCTCCATCTTGAGATCCGTGAATCTTGCCCGGGAGCGCTCCCCCAATAAGGGCTGCTTGAGTGCTG
Source organism: Solenodon paradoxus (assembly GCA_004363575.1). Lineage (NCBI taxonomy): Eukaryota > Metazoa > Chordata > Mammalia > Eulipotyphla > Solenodontidae > Solenodon > Solenodon paradoxus. Next base: position 164,457 of record RJWH01002428.1, read on the forward strand.
CTTTAGTCTATCTTTTCTTGTAGTCTTGCTGTGGCCTTGGTTATAACCTGATGGAAATGAATATAGCATACATAAGAGATTTATGGGATAACATCAGAAAGGGACAAAAATTCACATCATAGAGTTTCTAAAAAGAGAAGAGAGAGCGAGAGAAGGGAGAAGAAAGCTTAAGAACAGCCAAGAACTTCCCTATCTTAGGGAAGGAAAGACATTCAGATCCAGAAAGTTCAAAGAATTTCAAATAAAATAAATTCAAACTGACACACACCAAGACATGTTGCAATTAAAATGATAAAAATTCAAGATAAAAAACAGAGTCCTAAAAACAACTAGAGAAAAGCAAGTCATCTTAAGGGAATTCCCATAAGATTGTCTACAGATTTCTCAGTGGAAACTTTACAGGCCAAAATAGAATGGATTGACACATTCAGATGCTGAAAGAAAAGAGCTTCCAACCAAGAATACGCTACCCTGCTAGGTTATCATTCAGAATTGGAGAAAGCAATAAAGAGCTTTACAGAAAAAAGGAAATTTAAAAGACTTCATCATGACTAAACCTGTCTTGCAAGAAGTAATAAATCTCTACAAAATAACTGAAACCCTACTTCAAAGTAGCAAGACACCAAAAAAAAGTGTAGAAGGAGAATAAAAATATGAACTGTTAGAATGAGTTTGAGATTAACTTGCTTTCAATTTAAAATAGGTTATAAGCAAAACAACAATGAGATACCATTTCACAGCTGTGACAATGACTGCTCTCCAAAAGACTAGAAGCGAAAAGAACTGACGAGGATGTAGGAAAACTTCTTCACTGTTGGTGGGAATGTGAATAAGCGAAAATAATATGGAGATTGCTCAAAAAGATGAAAACATGAATAATTTATGAGTCCATTATCCTACCTCTGGATATTTACCAAAAAAACACTAATTTGAAGTGATATATGCACCTTTATGTTTACTGCAACATTATTAAAAATAACCAAGAGCTGGAAGCAACCAAAGTTGCCAGCAGATGAGTGGATATATAGATAGATAGATAGATAGATAGATAGATAGATAGATAGATAGATAGGTAGAAAGAGAGAAAGAGAGAGAGATAGGTATATATATATATATATATATATATACACATATACACTCATATATAGTGGAGTACTACATAGCTATAAAAAGGTGAAATCCTGCCGTTTGGAACATGATGGGTTGACCTCCAGGGAATTATGCTTAGTGAAATAAATCAGAAGGAGGAAGTCAAATACCACATGGTTTCACTGATGGTATATGGAGAAACCAAACAAACAAATGAACCAAATCTTGTTTGCTTAAATAGACTTTCAGTCTATAGCACTAAATTAGTGATTACCAGAAGAGAAGGAGGAGAAGCACCAATTGGGTAAAAGGGGTCAATTATATGGTAAAAGACAGAATTGAACTGATGATGGTGAACTTAACATATATATGTGTATATATATATATATATATATATATATATATACAGATGTTGATTTGTTGACAAGATGATGTAACCCTAAACCAATAGGCTGTAATACAATGTTCCTTGAATAATTAATTTAAAAAAGACATATAACTAAAACATAATTCTACAGAAAGATTGAAAATAGACTGAAAAAACTACAACATAAAACTATCTTTTTAAAGCTGGTGTAGCTATAGTAATATTTGATGATGTAGAATTTAAGCTAAAGTTTTAGCAAGGTAGGTGGATGCAGATCAGTCATTTAATATTCATTTTGTTCTTTATGTCTGTACCACACAATTTAAAGATCACAATTACAACAGCGTCAAAAAAATTTAAATACCTCAGAATAAATTTAATAAAAGTCATATGCAGTCACATCAAAAATTATTGAAAGGAATTAAATAAACCCTGAATAAATGAAGGGATATCCAAATTCACAGATTGAAAGACTAAACACCACAAAGATGTCACTTCTCAATTTGCTCTATAGATTCAGTGTAATCTCAATCAAAATTCTACTAGTTTATGACAAATGGCAAGGTGATTCTAAAACTTGATATAAAAACTTGAAGGAATTATGTTTAATGAGACAAGCCAGAAGGAGAAAGCCAGATATCATATGATTTCATTCATATGTAGTACAGTGAGAGACACAAACAAAAAAATGTACTAAATAAAAAAATAGACTTTTAGTCAATAAAATCCAACTAGTGCTTACAGGAAGGGAAAGGAGGGGTGAGCAAACTGGGTAGAGGGAATCAATTATATACTGAAGGAAGAACTGGAACGGTGGTGGTGAGCTTCATGTATTAGATGCAATTTTACAATTCACAATGATGTGCACCTTAACTTTGTATAATGTTATGACGTGATGTTCCTTCAATATAATTTTTAAATGAAATTGACATAGAAATGAAAAGAGCCAAGATACTCCTGAGAAAGATGAAAAAGATGGGAAAACTTACTCTACCAAACACAACTTATTAAAACAGGCCCTGCTGACTCAGCAGTTGTCTTTGACTCCAAATGGCATAGTCCGTGTGAAACCCAACGACCCAGGTTCACGATTCAGGACCAAGGGTGGGATGGGGTGCAGAACAATTAATATGAACAAGTAAATGGATAAATAAGCATTTCTTCCTCCTCTTCTTCCTGCCTGCCTACTTGCCTTTATGCCTACCTTTTTCTTTCTGCTAAATAAATGAATAAACAATTTTTAAAAATCTTATCAAAAAGCTCTGGTGAGATAGAGTAGTTAAGATAAGTTGTCATTGGCTCCAGGGATCCGTTAATAGAATGATGAAAGGGAAATTCAGAATAAACTCAGCTGTTATGAATGCCAGGTTAAAGACAAAGATGGCACCCCAGAGTATTAGATAAAAAATGGACACTTTCAAAGACAGTACTCATTCAAATGTTCATAATATGTAGAAAAATAAAAGAAATCTCTTCCTCATACCATAGAAAATCAATCAAAATGACTCGTAGATTTTAAGTGAAGCAGGAAACAATAAACCTCCTAGAAGATATCAGCTGAATATCCCCATGAACTAGGGATAAGAAAGTGTTCTTCTTAAATAGGACAAAAAGTGTGGTTTATAAGGAAAATTCCAGCTCTGAGCCAGAGAGTAGAGCTACAAAGGCAAATAATCTGGCCCCTTCCTAAAGGAGGTTAGCATAACAGAGAAGCCAGTGAAAGCTAACATGATGTGCTCAGTACAGTAGCAGAGATGTGGACATTCTAGCGGAGTCTTGGTGCTTGCCGGGGGAATGATTTTGGTACACGAAACAGCTCACCTGGGCTGCATCAGGCAGACCTGGTGCATGACCAGCTCTGCCACATTCCAACTGAGACCTTGGACAAGTTCCTTAAAGTCTCTATCGCAGATTCTTCATCACTAACATGGGAATTCAGCTCAAGTTCTCTTGAGGACTGAATAAGAAAACATACACAAATATCTGAGACATGGTCGGCAGCAACAAGACTTAGCTCCTTCCTTCGGAAAAGACTCCCAGGGCTGGGTTTGGGCTGGGCCTTGGAGGGTTAGGGAGATCCCCAAAAAAGCTTCACCTTGAAGGACCTCCCTTCATCATAACCCTCCATTATCTCTCCTGTAAAATAGGACCACACAAGAAGGAAGACAGCAAAGGTAAACAGGCCTAGTGGGCAGGTAGATATAAGGGTGTGGCACTCAGGCCACGAAAACCTACTGGAGATGTGGATTGAAAGAGTTATCATCCCAGAGATTCATTCATTCATTCATTCATTCATTCAACACGCTTCTGCCATTTCTGATTTTCAGGAACTGATCTAGGCATGGTTGCATCACCTAATGGCACTTGCTTTCAAGGGGTAGGAGATACACATTAAACAAACATAATACATTAATTAAAAATATGATATATTAGATTACAAATACAATACAATAAATGAAAATGTCAAGCAGGCAGACGGAGATGGCAGTAAGGAGAGTGGATTATAGTTTTAAATGTGATGGTCAGGGCAGGTCTCACTGAGAAGGTGACATTTGAGCAAAGACTGAAGTCATGGAGTGAATGAGAAAGGTAGAAGAGAATGGGGATTTCAACTGAAGCCTGTGAGCATATTCTTGGGGCTGTGAGTGTCCTGCAACTGGATGGAAAGAGACGTATGTGCCTAGGAACTTGTCAAATCTGAACATCGAAAGGAGGTGCTTACAGAGCATTGCACCGGCCCCACCCCGCCTTCCCAGTCGCTGCAGGAATCTGAGGCCATCACAGTTCACCAGCTGGCTGCCTCATGAGCAGGAAACCAGGTCCTGTAGTTCCATGGGTTCAAACCACTTCATCATCACCCATACTTGCCTCCAGAACTGCCTCGAGGATGGCTGTGTCCTCCCCTGTGGATCATGGACCACGCCAGGGCAAGCGCAGACTGGATGGCAGGCCCAGCCCCATTAGCACTTCTGCTCCCCAAACTCAGATCCTCTTTATATGATCGCACCACAATTTCAAAATCTCAGGGGGACCATTCCGGTAAGTAGAATTTGAGCTCTGACTTCACTGGCATCTGCTTAGAGGGGTCACATATCCAATGACTTCTCACTCTAGACAGCTTGTCCCAAGATAGGGTCTTAACCCAAAGCTTCCCCTATCGGGGCCTTTACATTTGGGGTCCTGAGACATCCCAGGCTTCCTGCCTCATCTCAACACAGGCCACCATGAAGATGCAAGGTAAGCTAATGAAGGTTGAGAAGAGTCTTCAAAGCCAGAGAGGTAGATAGGTTCATTTGCATTCATTTCCATTTAATTAAACAAACATTTACAGATTTTCCTCCCAGAGGTCAGGCCCTGGGTTTCTTGCCAGGAGTGACAGAGAAAAAGGACATGTACCTGCTTGTGGCAGATTACAAAAATGACCACATATGTTTCTCATCTCTGCTGCATCTTTGCAATGTCACCAAGCAGGTCTTCTAACCAAGGAAGAGACTCCATTTGCCCCATTCTTGACTCTGGAACACCTGTGACTTGTTTTGACCAATAGCGTGTGCACAGGTGACCTGAAAGCATGTGGTCTACAAAGCACTTGGACATTGAGAGCTGCTCTGTGCTCTACTCTGGGCACCCTGATGCCACACAGGAGAAGCTAGGCTAGCCTGCTAGATGATGAGAACCGTGTCTTCAAACCACTCCAGCCAGCAGCTGGCCAAACTCAGATGGCTGATGAAGAAGAGGGATGGTTTGCATGAGCTCAGGCTAAATTGCTGAATAGGGTTAGGGGGGTGTTCTGCAAGGGGGGAAAAAAGGTGTTATGAGGCACTGCTCAGAACAAGCTCTCAGGACCCAGGCCAGTGAGTGACCCCAGGTCGGTGTAAGATGACGGGCAGCAGTAGAGAGAATGGCAAACCACCCTGCCTAAAGATACAGTCTCTAACAGCAACTTCTACTGCCACCACTCTGGAACGTGTGCCCAGTGTAGCCAGGGAGAGTTTTAAGGAGAAGCCAAAAGTCAGGAGATCTATGCAAGATCTCCCAGAGTTTAAATGTTGATGATTTATTCTCTTTAGCTGTGGGTAGTTTACGTATCTGCAGGCCTAAGCCAGCCAACAGGCTTTTTTTAGCTTGCAACTTCTAGTTTGATGGAAGAAAGGGAATACTTTAAACAAATAACAACATTGATGCTGCTGCCACTGCTGCTGCAAACAAGAATAATTTTCTACAGTGCTGGGGAGGTCCAACACAGGGGCCATAGGCACTCAGGAGAGGTACCCACTCCATGGAAAGAGGTCAGGAAGGATCCTCACGCCTGGAACATCAGGGGTAGGTCTTGAAGAGTGAAGACAAGCCAGGGTGGAAAAGGAGCTGACAGAGCCTCGCCAGTAAGCAGTGCTGGCATCTTGGGGGGTGTGACATAAGGGAAGGAGCAGCCAGTGACCAGACATGAGGCCACTGCAGAAGGCTTCAGGTAAAGTTTGGACTTTGTGGAGTAAGGAACTGGCCATGTGAGTGACATCATTCAGAAAATAGCCCCAGGAATCAGGCTCATGGTCCCCCTGGGTGAAACTTTGACAAGTCTCTTACCTCTTTGTGACTTGGGTTTGCATATCCAAACAGAGTGAGTAATGACTGAACCCAGCCCAGGCTTGTCGTGGGAGTCAAAGATATTATTTATCCATGAAGAGCTGCTGAAATTATTTTAAAAAATAAAATAAAAGTGTGAAGGCAGGAATGAAGGTAAATAGGTAAGCAGTCTGGGAGAGGACAAAGAAGCATTTTATTTTATTTTTATTTAATTGTTCACATTGGTAGTTTCCTCTAGCGCCAGATGCAAACCCAGGTCCTTGGGATGTATGTGGACTACATTCCTTCAGAGGCACCTGACCCAACCACTGGTCTACTAGGGCATGCCCAGCTGTTGAAATGTGTCAGTTATTTTATATTTACTTCTCTTTAAATTTTAAATGGCTCTCTCTCTCTCTCTCTCTCTCTCTCTCTCTCTCTCTCTCTCTCTCTCTCTCTCTCTCTCTCTCATAGCAACATAGCATGCTCATTGTAGAAAATTCACAAAATAAAGAAAGGACACAAAATACAAGAACACTTCAAAATTTCCCACAAACTCATCAGTTGAAACAACAACCATCAACCCTTTGTAGATATTTTCCAGGTCTCTGGATCCTGTACAAGTGTGCTTGGTCTGCCTGTATTGTTTTGCAAATCACTCAGTCTAACATTTTTCCTCTTCATGTCATAAGAATTTTCCCATGTCATCAACAATTCTCACAACATATTTTTCAGACAATTATGGAAGCCATGCCTGTGCAGGATATCTTTCTTTTGCTGTGATGCACAAGGGGTAATGCCAGCACTAGAGGTCACTGACAACCATTGATTGGTTACTGTGTTCCAGAAGTTTCTGTGCATTCACTCGTTTCCTTCTCACACCTTCGGAGGTAGCCGTCAGAAGCTCTCACCCCACAGCTCCCTCTCCAGGTTTCCTTAACCACACTCTCCCCCTGACCCTGCAGGCCTCAGGGTGCTAAATCTCACTAAGCCCAACTACATGTTTATAAGACTTTCACTGACCGCTGGTCAAGTTACCCAAGGAGATGGCATCACCCATTTCCTGCCGGGCTCCTGACCGTACAACGTGTGTGGATGGACAGGTATGTGCACTGAAAATAAAGCAGTTCCAAAGTCGACACAATGTAAATTTGTCTCCCAGGCCCACTACTCAAAGGTGACCACTCTCAAAAGGGTTTTGTTGTTTCTTAAAAAATAATAATAATAGATCATCCAGAGAGGTACCCAGCATAGACAAATTAAGTCAGGGAGGTAACATGAGCGCTCTTTACAGATGAAACTGAAGCACAGATATAGGCTAAGTGGCCCATGGTCACACAGCAACTAAGTTTTACGGCTGGGATTTAGACTTAAGCGTCTGACAACAGAATGTGTGCTTTTACACACTATACAAAATGCTTCTCCAAAAACTTGACATTAATATTGGCATCTTCATCTAAATACTTTCCATTGCCTTCATGCGATTTGAAGCATATTGTATGTACCAGTCATGACTCAATTCACTAAATACTACAGCTTGCAAATCTTCTCCAACACCTTGGTTTTATCCACGTAACATACCTTGATATACTTTCCTTACATACAAATAGGATCTACCCCATTATTTAGTCTGCTACTGACTGGCATTTCAGTTGCTTTCAATTTTTTGCTTTACAATCAATGCTACAATAAATAACCTGTGCATAGGCATATGGGTATATCTATGAATTATCTTCCTCTAGGTACAATTCTCAGTCAAGAGGTATGTGCATTTTAAAAATTTGCACAAAATTTCAAAAAATTTTCTTTGGTAAAATTTTCAGTGGTGATGACTACCCCAGCAGTATGTTAAAATACACGCTTTTTCTCCTCTAGGTGTGGTTCATCAAAATTTTAACCCTTTTTATTTATGTCATTAAAAATCATTTCCATTTATTTTCAGTGCTTGCATTACAAGAGAGGAGCTGACATCTTTTTTAAATAAAAATTTCCTTTTATTATACCTTCATACTGCCCCCATGCCATAATTTACTTAACCCATTTTTCAAAATTCACTTATTAAAAATAACAGCGCAATCGTCATGGTTCATGCAGTGTTGCCTGTATCTTGTAGATCTTCCTGGAAAAGATTTCTAGAAGTGGAATTACTAAGCCAGGGGGTATGGGCTTTTCTAGACGCCTGCTGTATACCTCAAATGGCCACAGAAAGAATTCCATTACTTTCCACCTGCAATGTTTGAGAGCGCCCCTGACCCATACTCACCTCCCCACTACTTTCACAATTTTAAGTGAGCTCCTGTGACTAAGGAAGATGGGGATCTCACCTTCCTTTACAATTCTTTGATTTTGAGTAAGCCAAATTCAACTTTTTTCCTATTTCTTGGCCACATTTATTTCTCTTCTGTGGTTTCTGTCTTTTATCCATGTGTTTACTCACTGTGGTTCTCCAATGACAGAAAAAACACTAATGTTTTTTAGAAAGGTCAAACCAGCCTATCCCTTATTAAATTTCTGCTATGTAGAGAGTACAGAGCTAGGTGTTCTGAAGGACATAAATGAGATGCACTCATTACGCTTCCAGATCTTGTGATTCAGCAAGGCGGACAAGCCCGTACCCGGAGAAAGCAATTAGAGAGCAATCCAGACAGTGTGTAGTCAAGTGCTAAATGGGCAGCTCAGATGCTACGTGCTGTGAGAGCGCAAAGAGGAGCGAGAGCAGCAGGGCCGGCGTGGTCAGGGAAAGCTTCTTGGAGAAGGAGCCCCATGCAGGGGCCTTGACGTTGAAAAGATGACTGTAACTAGCAGCACGCATTTCGCTTTCCTCCAGCAAGAAGCTGATGTCTCACTGGCTCTCTTAGCACTTCTGGAGGAAATCAGTCTTAAAGAGATAAAGCAGTTGACTGCTGCCAAGGCCGGGTCAGCATTGGCTGGCCATTGTCATCATTGCCATGATTACAAGAGTGACAACTGACGTTTACTGGGCTCTGACCATATGCCAGACACAGTGTGGTAAGTTCATATGTATTATCTCATTTAAGTCACCCCTTTCACAGATTTGGGAACTGAGATTGAATAATTCACTCAAAAGCATCAACAAAGGTGTTGATGAGCTTGGTCTGTGACCTACGTTTGTCCAACTCCAAGGAGCACACTTTGTGGCCAAGTTTGCAGCAATGATTATGGCCAAAAAGTCCCTCCCACCTACCCACCCCAGCCCGTCTTCCTCCAGCCACAGCCAGAAGTCACACTGCTCTGGGTGGTACCTTTAGCAGGACTGACACAAAGGCCAGCCTAATTTTGAGGGGGAATGAGAGTCACAGAAGTTCAGTGGAGACCCTGACGGCTGCTAGGTCCCACATGAGGCACTGAGTGAGTCCCTGCCTGTGGACGCCTGTGGACGCCTGTGGACACCTGTGGAAGGCACGGCCCAGGGGTAGACAAGGGCAAGCAGTGATGGAAATCCAGGCTGCCGGGGCTGAGCAGGAGGATCCTGGAGAGGATGTTCCCAACCGTGAGAGGGGTGATGAGTGTCAGAAAAGCCTTCTCAGAGATGGTAGCTGAGTTGGCCCTAAGGGATTAGCTGAGCACAGGATGGAAGTGGGTATTCTAGGGAGAAGGGGTAGCCTAGAGTTGGGGTAGAACAAAGTATGGGCCTGGGGTGGACGTAATCACAACACTGATGACACTATGTTGTCAACATCTGCCGACTCCTTGATGCTCGGCTGTGTGCTCCCACACGGCGGCCACTTCGCCCAGTCATCCCCCATGAATCTCAACACAACAGAGGCCTGGTCTGTCCTGGGTAGGCAACACACATCGGTGAATGGAGGAGCTGGTGATTAAATGTCTCCATCATGGGGTCTTGGCTCTGAGGGACTTACCCGATGAAGTGTCTCCCTGGAGAGGGACCTGTCCATGACACCAGGCTGCCTGACCCCTGGGGGCAGGGCCTAATCTCCTCCCCCGACCTGTCCCCCAGCACCATGCTGCCCAGCGCAGGCCTATGAACAACATAATAATCATCACTGCTCATACTAACAGCCATTTGCACGATGACCGCATGCGAGGCGCTCTAAGAATCTCGCACCTGTCTTCTCGTGGAAGACTTAGAAAATTCCATCACAGGCGTACCAAGTACGCCCTGATTGTTTAACAGCTAAGTCCACATCCATCCCAAGGACCCAGGTTTGTGACCTGGGGCCGAGGAAACAACCAAGATGAATCACTGAAAACAAAATATTTTAATTCCATTATATCCATTTTCAAGATGGGAAAATTGAGGCATAGAAAAGTTCAATAACTTGCCCAAAGTCTCTTGAGAGACACTATGTAACAACTTCAAAACAAAGGCATGGGGACCAGACTAGACTTAGATTCAAAGTCCAGCTAACTGTGTTAGCTGCTGTAGGATCATTGCTTATAACCTTCTGTGTCAGTTTCTCCGTTTATGAAATGATAATAATAACGACAACTTCACTGGTTTATGGTGAGTGGTAAATGCTATGAATGAAAAGTACCAGCTCAGTGTGCGGTATATGACCACTAATACTGGTAGCCTCCATTTTTACCCTGAAGCCTGGAAAGTTCTCTTTCCAGTGAAGACGGGTCACATGTTCTACATTGTTCTTCTGGTTCCTTTCTCCTCACACATGACCTCCTCCTGTCACACACGAGCCATTCACTGGAAGACACGTGAGTTAGACCCCCGTTCCACTCAGCCCACTGTTTCCCAATCAGCAAACTTCTTCTATGTAGAGCAATCTTTTCCACTGCTCCCAGCCGCCAGCAGAGGCCGGCATTAAAGAGCATCTTGGCTCTCATTGGAAGGAAAACAAACTTTGCAGAAAAATAAACACGTTTTTGAAAAAAGTCCTGTGGTTTTACATTCAAGACCTAATAGTTTTTCCTTTCTTTTTTCCCAGATACCACAAATCTTCTGCTGGAGGGAGAAAAAAGGAAAAGCGACCAAGAAGAGACTTCTAGATTGTTCTTTCATGCAAACATGCCCTAAGATGGCTGCATCCAAGCCCAGGCTCTGGCGTCTATGCTCCAGGGAGACAGGAGCCCTCTCTTCCCACCTTCGAGCCAGCCCTTCAGACTTCCACCGCTCCAGAAGGACGAGTCTCACTGCCTTTCTCACCCATTCCCGCGACTCCCGTGCTGTCAAGGGCAGGCACGAGCGTACCTATCATGGGAGCCAAGACAGAGGCTCTTGTGTGACATTTTAACTCCAAAATACAGCCGCCTCCCCACAGTGAGGCTGGCCCAAAGCCATCCTGTTTCAGTGACAAGTCTGAAATGGGAAACTGTTTCCTAGAGAAACAGAAAACCACTGCCTTTGAGAAGAGCCTGCATCCGCCATCCATCCCCCAGTGGGGCAGGGAGGAGAAGGCCTGAATGACCCAAGCAATGCCCAAAGGCCCTGAGCCATGCCCCCTAGGCAGGCGCATGTTAGCCTTTGGCTGAACTTACCTGTGCCAGGCGGTGGGGGAGACAGGCAGGCTGTAGCTGAGGTGACGCAGCTAAAGCACCTACTACAGGAACTAGAACATTCTAGGGGCTCTGTTCATCTCTGGTTCTTTTGATCCAGGACCCCTGGACCTGCCCTTTGCTTTGGAAGATCTGGAAAGCTCAGTGGAGGAATACGACACTCCTTAGTGCAAACATTTACTCAAATCTTCAAGGGGTCAAAGACTCCAAAAGACTAAGAACTGCTGGCTTTTGACTTTAGCTTTTGAATTGATAGCTGAACTCTTTGGAGGCAAGGACCCACTTTATTCATACTTTCATCTAACTTATCTTACTCAGCATAGGAAAAGTCCTGGCACTTTGGACCTTCAATGGAATAAGTAGATGAATGAATGAGTGAGTGAATGAGTGAATGAATAGCAAATGGTTTATTACTTCAAGGAATTCAGGGCTTGGTAGGAGAGCTGTAGAAAAGAATAAGTATAATACAAAGTCAAAAAATGCTAAAAGTCAAAAGAAACAGAAAAGTAAAGAACCGTAGAAAATCTGAATAGACAAATTTCTCTGGCAAGGCGAGGGGAGAGTGAACTGGCCAACCAAGTGAGCTGGGAGAAGATGGGGGTCAGGGAGGAGGTCTGGTAGAAGGAATGGGGAGAGAGCTGGAAAGTCATTTCAGGAAATATGGTGAAAAAAGAATCATAAACATTCTAGAAACATGAACTTTTTTTTCAACTGTGGTTTTGCATTCAGAGCCTAATGGATTTTCCTTTCTCTTCCCCTACAAGCTGTCCAGCTTGGCAAAAGGAAAGTATCTGTTTGAGGCAGTGGTGGGAAAAAAGGTTTGGAAAGAGAGGTTGGGGCCAAATCCTGGGGGGCCTTGAATGTCATTCTTCAACAATTCAGTCCTGATGGGGCACGAGGGCTCTGCAGAGGGAGGAGAGGGTGCAGGGCAGCCTCCATCCAGTGAGGGGAGCTGCTTCAGGGCTCCAGGTGAGACAGGCTGTGTCAGATAAGATGGGGACTCTGTGATTAGAGAAAGGGGCAGATGTGAGCATGGGGAAGGAAGATCAAGCCTCTGGCAAGTGATTTCACATTGAGGGTGGGAAGGAAGAAACCGTCCTCAAGGCATACTCTGATGTTCCCCAGCTCAACTTATTGACCATTTTTTAATATTCAATCAACAATACATTTTAAAAGGTTAAACTCAGTACAGGAATATGTAAAGTAAGATTTAAAAAATGAGCAAGACTAACATTCACAAAAGAGGTACAACCTGACGCTTTATCCCCTAGTCTCATGAGTGTTCAGTGTTTTCTTCCTAAATCCCTGCTTTTCTCCCAGACCTAAGCACCCTCACCCAACTACCTCAAGGCTTTGGTTCATGAAGATTCTGTCCCTTTGTTTTTTCTCTATAATGCCCCTCATCCTAAAGCGGCTTTCCCATGTATTGACAGCGATACTGACATGAGGCTGGATTTTTATAACGTTCTTCAGCCAAAAGTTCACATTCTCATAGATAACATCTTAGAGACTCAGACCGCCAAGCCCATTCTCTCCTCAGTTGATACATGAAGCTCAATTCAATGCAATCATAACACCAGTTCTCACAGTGCCTACTCTGTGCCAGGCACTGCTCTGAATACTTTCCATGGATTCACTCATTCAAAGCTCAGAAAATCTTCACAGGTTCGGGACCACCATAATTTTCATTTACAGATGGAGAAACAGAGGCACAGGCCTTGGTTCACAAATGAAGAAGACAAAATATAAGCCCAGGATGTCCATCATTTGAGGCCCAATTCTTTTCTTCACACATATTCACTGCTACACTGCATCAATGAAGTGAATCACTCAGAAGACTTTCATGAGAAAGAGGAGCATAGGTTGATTTTTGCATGCTGGACACAGTCCTATGAAAACGGGCTTTTTAAAACGTTGGATGTGAGGAACAGGTAGGAAGCAGCTCCCTAGTGACATGAAGGGCCAAACACTAAAGCACTCCATGCTTCCACATGCCAATCTGAAATTGGGTTTGCAAAGTGGAACTTAATATAGGCCCACAGACCCACAATAAGAACATAAACACATCTCAAAGAAAAGTATCTGTGGTTTTCCTACTTGAGGCAAGCAAAATCCTCTCCAGAAAGGAACCACAGATCTTTCAGGGACTGAAGAAAGAACTTGATTTTTTAATACCAGAGAGAAAAACACAATGGTGAAGAGACCCTGGCCAGAAACAGAGAGATGTGGGTTCACTGCTAGTTCTGCCACTTCCTAGTCACATGACTGCAAAATAAAGACTACCTTCCAAGCGCCAGTGAGCCCATCCAGTCAGTCCGAATAATAGTCCTTATGCTGGATCCCTGGCTGCACCTGTGTCACCTTCTCCCAAGTTTTCCATCAGAGGAACTTCTACCTATTCCTCAGAGTCCCGGTGAAAAGCCCTTTCAGAAACCTATAGTGGAATTCGTTTCTCTTCCACTGGACACTTGGAATACTTTTTTTTTCTCTCTGGAGCTTACATAGTTTGCCAATATGTCTTTAACATATTCATTTAATCATTTAAGAAAGTGTTCATTCATTTGACATAATCTGCTGAGCACCTACCACCTGCCAAGGGTTGTGTGAGGTACTAGGAATATAATAAATAAGAGATTGTTATGGGCTGAATGTGCCCCCCAAAAAAGATAAGTTGACTTCCTAAGCCCCAGTATCATAGATACTGATGTGGAAATAGAGTCTGCAGACGTAATTCGTTAAGATGAGGTCATGGTGGAGTAATGGTTTGAGCAACTGCCTCTGGACAAAGTGCAGGTCACATGAATCCCAGTGACTTGGGTTTACATTCAAGCCAGGGAGAACAATCAAGACATACAAGTAAATAAAAATAGATAAAAATGCTTCTTCCTCCTCAGAAAAAAAAAAAAAAGAAGAGGAGAAAGACACAGAGACACAGACACATAAGGAGAAGGCCATAGGACTTCAGAGGCAGAGACAGGAGTTATGCTGACGGAGGCAAGAAATGTTCCCTTCTGCAAGCTTCAGAGAGAGCATAGCCCTGCCAACACCAGAACCGTGATCAAATACATTTCTATTGTTTTGAGTCACCCAGTTTGTGGTACATTATTATGGCATCTCTAAGAAGCGAATCCAGAAATGTTCTCTACTTTCAAGGAACAACACATAACCAGATCATTACAAAATAATGTGGGAATGCTATGATCAAAACACAGAGGACACAGAAAGTAAATCTGTCTTGGAGAGAATCAAGAAATGTTTCCCAGAGCAGGCATGATTGGGGCTGGGTTTTGAAGGACGTGTAGGAGTTCTCTGGGAGAATTCCTAGGCGGAAGGAAAAGCAGCACCACACGTGCACCCTCTCTATCTCTCCTCTTAGATTGTGCTTCCTCACAGACTTAGCACAAGGCTCTGTTCATGACAAATGCTCAGCATGTATCTCTTAAACATGCAGAAAAACTAGACTCTCTAGACAAGAAGAGAGAAACACAGGACAGAGTGTGGGTGGCTGCCACCTAGAGACAGGAAAGATGGCAATCCCCAGACTCCATAAATAGAGAGCAGATGGAGGGCAGCAGCAGAGGCCAAAGAAATGAGGCAACCCAAGCAGGGCTGACTTAAAAAAAAAGGTTGTTCTCTAGAGCTCTAACTCAGCTGGAAAGGAAAACAATTTATGGCCAAAGGAAGTAGGCTGACAGTAAACAAAAATACAGTGACCCTTGAGTTCCCACTGGACAGAAGATAGATGGTGCCGTCGTAAAAATGAGATTAATTTTAATAAGGGCTTTCACCAAGAGCAGACCCTGGCGGCTAGAGGCCTGTCACCATGCTGATGACAGGCAGCATTACTGATGAATGGGGCTGACCCGACAAGCTGAAGACATGGGGAGCAGTAGGAAGCTTGGGACTGGCCTCTGGCTATGGATTGGGCAGCTGCTGTCTGTGGAGATTCTTTGTCAGGATGGTTGGTGTCCCGGAGCTGGATGCCCATAATCTCTGAGCTGTGGCTCGTCCCCTGCCAACTTGATGGAGAATTGTACTTGTATACCTCCAGCACCGCGAAGCTCACTACCTATAAATGCCATAGGACTGTGCTCCATTTCAAGTGTCTCAGAAAATACCCTTTGCTTGTGTCCTTTGCCACAGGACAATCCTATAAGACAGATCGCTTTTGATTCAAATCAGCAGAGTGCAATTTAATAAACACTCCCTGAGAACTTATTGTGTGACAATATTATGAAAGGAGATGGTTAAGAAATGGTTCCTGACTGCACAAATTTTCCAAAAGGACAACAAAGTGTGCCCTGACCTTGACTAGATACTGAGCCCTGATCCTGACCACAGTCTGAGCCCTGAACCTTTGACAGACTTAGCCCTGATTCTTAATGTCAAACTGAGCCCTAAACTTGTTATAGATTAGGCCTTAGGCCCAACTCAGACTGGACCAAGATGCAGTCTGAATCTTAATCCTTTCATAGACTGAGTCCTGATCCTGGTCACAACTGAGCCCAGACTGACCCATGGCCTCCCAAACAGATGCCTGTTATTATGGAATGGAGGAGATGGCAAGTGAAAATGTGTAAATGGCTCAGTGTGACTAGAACAATGTCCAAATCCTTGGTTCTTAAGGGAGACATATTTTAGAGGCAGCACTATGTGAGGCACAGCCTCTGCTTTCAGAAGCACACCTAGACACCCTTTGCAAACTCTCACAGCCCCTGCTAATCCTACTGCAGCACATGTCACCATAGCACGACGTCATGACATCACTTTGTGTGCATGGAAGCCCGATGGCCTCTGCTCTCCTTGGGGACAGAGATGTGCTGATTTGCTTGTGGGCCAGGTTGCAGTCATCGGCCCTTCCCTTCTACCTGATTTCCTAACATCTTCTGTATGCTAGGTCCTGATCTGGTCACAGGGACAAAGAGGCCTGATAGCTGTCACAGACTCTGCAAGGGCCCTGTTAGATCCCTAGTCATTCACTGAGTCAAGAGAAAAATGAAAAGGATCACCTTGCAGGGAAATGGTGCCCCGTGGGGTTGATGAGCTGAGCACCTGCCAACCAAATAAAACCAGCCCTCATGACTCTCCAGCTCTCGAACCCCTGGCATCAGACAGCCCCATTTCTCATCAGCCATTTCCCTGATTATGTATCAATAGATGTCACACAATCAAGTCTGGCTCCCAAGAGAGTGTTTGAAAAGTCAAAGATGTTTGTCTAATGCAAACCGATGTCATGTCAGGAATTAGTTTGACTAATAGGCCTTTAATTAGATCCTTGTGAGGTCTGGGGCCCAAGCAGAGGCTTCCCAAAGTTTTCATTGAGAAGATAAACTAACCCTTCCCCCAGATTGCTGCCATAAATCTTCCCTCAACGTGCACTCAGAATGGTAGAGCAAGGCACAGACCTCTTCTCAAGGGGTGAGCGCCCAGGAACCCCTTTACAGGTAGGGTCCTCCCACCAGAGGAGCTGGGCTTGGGGGGTGACTGGCCTATGCTATCTGTCCAGGTAAGGACCAGAGCTTTCATAAGTGCCAGGGAGGCATTTTTCCCAGATAACAATATTAAATATTCATGTTATCAACCTGAGTAATCCTGGCAGGGCCAGTTTCAAAGCAGAGTATGACGTGATCATCACGCAGACCATCGCTCTCAGGGGAAGGAGCACGGAAACACAGGGAAACCTGTAGAATGAGGTCACCATGTCGCCCAGGCAGGCAGGAGGGACTTCACATGCAATAACGTACAGAGCCCACCAGGCACGGAGCAGGTGCCTACTACATGACGATGTTGTGGCTCATGCCAGCTGATTCATTCCTCTGCCCTGAACTTACTCAAGAAATAATTGAGTACACACAACCCCGTTCTAAGTGCTGGTCCCAGCTGGTCCCTGCCTGTTTGGTTACCAGTTTGTGATAAGTTCACAGAAACTGAAAGAAAACAATTAAAAATGTTGATAAGAGTTGACATTTCCGTGACAAAATTCATTGTTATTTCGCAAAAGTTTTACTGGGTAACAAAATGTTGAATTTTTTTAGAACTATTTTACCACAAATAGTTTGAGAAGTGGGGACATGGAGGCTTCTGAGATGGATCTTACCATCTCAACGTGAGAAATGGAGGCTTGGACTGACTAACTTGCCCACGTCCGTCCTTCCAAGCAGTCTAGCTGGCCCTCGATTCCTCACTCTACAGGTTTGTCACTCACAGTCCCTCTATTCCAGCCACATCTGACTTTAATATGTTGCTAATAAAAAAATCTCACATCAATCGGACACATATCATGAGCATCTTGTCTCAATTCTGTAGTCAACTCCCTCGGGGAGTCATTTCCTTTTGGTGCCTCAGTTTCTCCCTGTGTTCAATGAGGGCGGTGGCTCTCAGTCACCTTGAAGTCTTCTTGCTCTGACAGCTTGAATTTGGTCACAGCCTCCCTCAACAGAAGGGATCTTCGAAGGCATGTGGCCGACCTCCCTTCCAAAGCAAGGTAGGACGGGGGCTTCTGCTGTCCTTACACACACCCTGTGTGTAACCTTAATGGGAAAGCTCTGGTTTTCGGGCTAAAGTCTTTCTCCTGCAGGTTTCTGCCATGAGCATCAGAGGCAGGATACTCATCCCATCATCCTTGCCCCAAGAGGATTATCTCCCAGAGAAGAGCCTTGTCTTCACTCTCAGACCCTCAATTTTGCCCCTTCAGAGGAAATTCCAGTGGTTGAAGGAGGCGCTCACCTCTGGTGTGTGAAAATAAAAAGATAAGGTCAAATCTACTTGTGCTTTTTCCTTGGGGAAAGCACTAAGATTCCCTTTTGTCCTAAAAACCTTAGAAATTCTTGGAGGCAGGAGACCCTAGAATCTCCCGTCTCCTTTTACAAGGGTCCTAAGAACCCACATGGCTGCCCCCCAGGGTGGACGCTGCTACAGCCAGACCCCGTTAGTATCTGCCCTGCCTGAGACGCACGCCACGCAGGACGGTGCGCATATCACGTGGGGCCATCGTGCTGACTCCTGCCATAGCCTCCAAGTACACAGCCTGCCCCGTGAAAGCTGAGCCCAGAGACTCCATCCAACCGCCCACATGGACATAGAGAAAATGGGTTAGAAAGGAAACTGGCCCAACTGCACGGCATGCCAGCCCCTCCACCATCCCCCGAACACTGACTCATCACAAGCTCTCTCAGCCATCTCAGCAACAATAGATTGCAAAGTACAAAGTCCCATCTCTGTCAGTGCCGGATGCAACTCCAAATTACAGAGTCTTGGAAATTTGGAAATACCTAGAATTTTAGAGAAAGAATTCAAGAACTCTGCAGGAAGCATTTCTTGAACGTGTACACGCTGTCGGGCCGTGGGTTGGGTTCTGGAGACTTCACAAGTACAGGGAAGCCCAGAGTCAGAGAACCCTACACACTCATGTCCTAGACTCTTAAGGGGTTAACATCTTTAAAAGTATCACATAATAGAATTACAAGACAGTGACTAAAATCTACAATCACAGGACCTTGAGGTCCAGGGTAGTTGGACATTTCCATAGCTCAGTTCTGGTTCAACCCTGCAGGCCCGCCCCATGGCAGGCAAACCTGAAGTTCAGAAGCAGAGAGAAGTTCCTCCTCCAAAGTCAAAACAGAGACAACCAGGGCGAGGGAATGAGCCCTAAAGCATGAGAATGGATGTGGATGGCAGCTTTGGTGATGCCTGGAGCTGGCTCTGAAATGGAAGACCAAGGACAAAAGGACTCCTAGTAGGGTAGGAAAATGTCACAGACCAAAGGCAGAGCATTTCCTGCTTGTGGGGGATGTCCCAGGTGAGGGTATAGCCGTAAGCTCAGTCAGCCCACTGCAGGAAGGCGCTAACGGAAAGAGTTTCGACCTCTTTCTCCTGTCCTGGTTCTACCCTCTGAAAACTCCAGACCAATAAAAGAAGATTCATAGACTTTATCCCATAATGACCAGGGCTCTTCTAGCAGGGAAAAGTACCTAGACAAAGACAGAGGGGCTCGAGGCATAGGGCGTGTCCACAGAGGTGAGGTCTCAGTTGTCAAGGGCATGTAGCCTGGCGGGGGGGGGGGGGGGGGGGGGGGGGGGGGGGGGGGGGGGGAGAAAGAGGGAGAGAGAGAGAAGGAACCCTAGAATAGGGCATTGGCATCAAATGACAGCGGTCTCAGGGCCTCAAGGGCTGGACCTGTGTGTGTCCCCACATCGCTGCGTGGCATGGCCCATGGCATCGCCAGACCAGGAGTGAATGCTGATGGCCTGATCCCCGATGGGGTGCTGGTAGGGACCTTTTAGTCTCTCCTGGTAGGTCTGTGGGATGCCCTTTCCCTGCCCCGGGTGGCTCGATGAGGCCCTGGAGGAGCCATGTGGTGGGCTCAAGGTGTAATGTGCAGGCTTAAGTGTCTCTAAAACAACTAGTAAAAGCCCTGACCAAATCCAAACCAGATGCCCCAGGGCGTGCAGGGCTGAGAGCTGTCAGCACCTCTGCATTTTCACCTGCTCATGTGGGTTGCACCTGTAGGCGGCAGGATCACGGGAGAGCTTCAGGCTGCCCACCGAGTGCAGCCCCCATGGGCCTGCCCTGGCTGGAGACACTGAGGGGTCTAAGAGAGAAGGCAAAAGACCTCTGGGGCCATTGCCTCCCTGGGGTCCCACTCACCTTTCTCGCAGCTCCCTGCACAGGCCCTCGGGATTTATTAATGTCTGAACTAGAGTCTCGAGCTGAGGAGTTGAGCTAATTGCCTCTCTTCTCCAGGCCTCAGATTTCCTATAAGCGACACGGACACAATAATAATGACCTCTAAGTTTACTGGCTAGTTCATTCATTTCGTTGGACAAATATTTATTAGGCATTTATTGTAGATCAAGCACTGGACTAGGTACTAGGAATACATGAATAACGCAGACATTATCCTTGATTTCATAAGTGGCAGACAGGCGAGATAAACCTCCACACCAGCAAACCTACAGTTGACAAATGGGGTTAATGCTTTGGAAAGGACATGCGAGGTGCAGAACACACTGCAGGGTCGGTATGAAGGAGGACTCTTAGAGAAATAATATTTAAGCTGAGACCTAAATGTTAAGTTGGAGTTAGCCAGAGAAGGTTGGGGGCAGGGTCCTCATAGAAAAGAGCAGCATGTGCCAAGGTCCTGAGGCAAGCACTGTTTGGCTCATTTCCTCCTTGTGGGCAGAGAGTGGAGAGAACCAGAGAGGACATGACATTTTAGCCTAGTGACAATGGGAAGCCCCAAAGTGTTTTCAAGGGTTTCAATTCCATTCTTGCAGCATTAAAGGATGATTTCATTCAAGAGTTGAGATCACGGATCAGGTAGCACTTCCTCAAGTATGGGAGCTTGTAAAAACTTCCAGGATCTCAGGCTCTAGAACTGAAGGGATTCATGAAGGACAACAAGCGCATGGGGCCTGGGTCTACACAGCCCCTTCCCCAGTCCTGGGCTGACTCCAATAATTACAGTGTGCTTGCCATCACACTTGACCTCCTCTGGTCCTTTCAGCCCTTGAGGAGACAAAGAACAGGCATCCTCCATTTCCTGCCCCAGGTAAGGAAACTGAGCCCGGAGAGTTAAGTGGGGTTATTCCGAGTTATTAGACTTGATCCCAAGTCCTCTGAATCAAAATGAGATCAGCTCATTCCCAAGTCACAATAGACAGCAAAAGGTCTGAGGCCCAAGGAACCAATCAGAAGGCTCCTGACAGCAGATCTGGGAGTGGTGTGGAATGAAAGGGGATAGAGGACCTGGGACCACCATGCCAAAGGCTGGCACTGAAAACCATGAGGAAATGATGACCACACTTTGCTGGTCCCAGGTCTGCCTGGTACCACATGCCCACGACGCGTCCACTCCCTCTGCCCCAGGACTGAGCCGACAACATTTACTGGCGGCAGTTCTGCTCTGAGTTTGAGCAACTCCTGGCACAAGTCTCTGACTCCTGCAACCACAGCCAGGACGGAACCCCCATGTCCTAAGGTCTTGGAGGGGTCCCTGCCAGCAAGGGCAGCACAGCCTCTTCAGTTTACTCCCAGCAGCTCAGAGTCCAGAGACAGTGACCCCCGTGTTCCTCTATGACATCTCTTGATACAGCCTGGACCCAGCATGGCCATGTCTCACGTACTTGGGGACACTCTCCCCAGCTTGGGAGCTGACAGCAGCCTCGGCCTGGAATGGCCCTTGAGCCTCTTTCCTTGGCGCACACCTACCTTGAAGGCTGCGCTCAGCCGTAGCCTTCCAGTCCCTGGAAGTGCAGAGCAGACATCCTCTCCTCCTGTGGAAGCCTCCTCTGATCTCCACACGAGGGAGGAGTTCTCCTCTGGGCCCCAACAGCCCCTGCCCTTCACTTCTTTCTCCTGTGGACTTTGAACCACTTGAGGGCAGCGTCTCTGCCTCCCATTTCCGTTTCCCAGAGTCCAGCACAGAGCAGGTCAATAAATGTCTTTATCTCTTCCCCTTCCTTTCTGGGTAGAGTCCAGCAAAAGGCTTGGGATCATGAAAACATTTAAAATTGAATAGCCGTTGTTTAAATCCTCCAGAATCCAACAGAATGAGGAGTTCCTGGGGGCAAGACATCCGCGGCCACTCCAAGGATGCTACTGCCTGTCCCGGGCTCACACTGCAGCTGAGGCCAGGGGCCCCTGTGCTCGCCCCCAGCCCCTGTGCTTCACCCTGCCCTCCATTCTTCCTTCTCTCACCCTGGTCAGTGGGGTTAGGTGAGTGCAGGCTGCACCTCCTCTCTTCCATCAGGGCCCCGCAACAGCCGCTCCAAACCTCACCTCTAAGACAGTCTGCTACGGAACTGGCCCTCGAAACGTACTTTTCCTCTTTCCGGCCTTCTCTCCTTGTCTAAATGGGTTTCCCCTCCAACATCCAGAGCTGAGCCCTCTTGCCCAGGAAGTCCTTCCTGACCTTGTCCCCCCATCTCTGCTGAGCCCGGAGCCTGGGAGACTTGGGGCCGCTCATGGGCAGGCCGGAGCTGCTGCTGAGCCTGGAGAAAGGTGAAATCCAACATTTGGGAGAGGTTATTTTTGGACCTGATACACATGCTAAGTGAAGCGCTCTCTGCCTTCCAAGCAATCTTTCCTTTGTGTTCCAAGGCCCAAAACTAACATTTTCATAATAATTTTCCAGTATCAAAGTGATAGTTTTGATTCAAGACAGCTGAAGCCTGCAAAATCGTGCGGCAGCCTCTCCCGCCCTGGAGCCAAACATGTGCCTCTGTCTCTATTTTAACACCTTTGATAATCATCGAAAAATGTACGGCCCCAGCAGTTTTCTCAGCTCTCTGACCATAACAGCCGCCCCTGGAAGGCGTCTGCTGGAAGTCTGTTTTCCTTCTGCATTACCCTGAGCCCTGGGCTTAGTGCTCCCAGCCCGCCTGGCGCTTCAGCTGCCCTCTCCGCATTCCATTAGTGATGTCTGATGAAGGAGCTGGCCCTTCCAGGGTGATTTCAAAAGGGGGGAGCCCAAGAAATACAGTAACACAATCTCATGGAAAACCGATATAATCTTTTCAAAACTATAAAGATCGCTCACCCAAAGGAACATCTGCACGGAAAAAGAAAAAGGTTTTAAACAAACTGGAAAGGGGTCGAGTAACTTGTCAAGGCTGGAGTGTCAGGAGACTGCTGGCTCGTCCATGGCCTGCTGTCACTCGGCAGGGGGAAGGCCATCCTTGGAGATCCTGTTCCCTCACAGAGAGCTCCCACCATCTGGAATTCATTGCAGGAGGGAACACTGGCATTTGTAAAAAGAGACTCGGCCTCACAATCATTGTTCTTTAAATCATTAATATGGCCGGAGCCCCATAAGGACAGTCAAAGGACAGTTTGGAGCAGGGCCTGACTCCTGGTCTGCCCCACCCACCGCCCTCTTGCTTTGGAAGTTGTGGCTCTCTTCCTGCAGATGCAGGCTCTGGTGGAATTCTAGACTCTTCCCCTAACCTGCCTTTTGTCGCCCTGAAGGCAAAGTTGCTGTAGAACAGTTCTTTGCAAAGATCTTTTTGGTTCTTTGCGACTTCTGGTTTCTGAGGCGCAGAAAAGACTGGAGTAAATGCAGCAATGTCCCCACTGAAGGCCTAATTCTGCAAGCACTTCCATTCCCAGAGCATTCAGGGCTCCTGCGGGGGTGACAGCTGGCAAAGGTGGCATCTGTCACACTGGGGAAACCTGACCAGAGATGAGCTTGCACATAAGCATGGGTGCTCAGGACAGCCTGCCAAGGCAAAGCCCACGCCAGTGCCTCAGTCTGTCAATCCACCAAAATTCCACGCTGAAAGAGATCACTGTGGACCCAGCCCAGGGCCTTAGAACAACAGATCTGAAGAACTAAGAATCTGACTCTCAGAAAGGGCTGGAATCTTAGATCCTCAGCAATAGAGAGCTCTGGAAACTTAAGACTTGTCCTGCCTCCTTCCTCAGGACAGATGGCTCTGGAGACTGAACTTGTGGTCTTGCTTGTACTGAATTGTTGAAAATAATAGTGAGGCCCGCAGACCTAAAGAGACTGTATGCAGCCCTGGGCCTCCAGGGCTGAGGAAGTCCCAGGACAACAGAGAGAACTGCACCCCTGGACAGAGAGCCTCTGGCCAAGAGTCCCCGATCAGAAGTATAGTTCCCTTTGGGGGTACTCCCTGCCTCTCCCCTTACTTGTCCTCTGTCCTTGGGACTTTCCTAGGGCCCCTGCTCTTAATGGGAATTCTCCCCAGGCAATAGGCTCCTCAGTGGGGATGGCAGTTGCCATCTCTTCTTACCCTCAGCCTGTCTCTCCCAACTCCTGAATTGAGACCAATGTATTCAGCTGTCCACTTGACACCTTTCCTGAATGTCTCAACCCAACACCTCTCTGAGAGTCCACATGTCCCAACCAGAACCCTTCCTGCACTAGAGACTCCTCCCTGGTATTCCTATCTCAGGGAAGACACTGCCACCCACCTGGGTCCCCCCATCTTGAAGCTAAGGAATCAGTCCCGATCTTTCTTGCCTGGTCCTTCCATATCCAGTTCCCCAGATCCCAAAACCTGCCAGTTCTTTTCCCCCAAGATTTCTCAAATGCATTCACACCTTTCCATCACACTCTAGTTTAGGTCTCACCAATTTGTGCCTGGGACACTGCAGTCTGTTCCAGACTGATGTCCAGACCCCCTACCCAGTCACCAGGGCTGTCTGTCTAGAACACAAATCTTACCAAGTTTCTCTGTTTAAAATCCATTAGCAAATTATTTATAGGAAATACTCCCCACTCTCTTACTCTGCAGATAGACGAGGTTACGCGGTAAAACATCCATTTCTCACTCACTGTACATGACCATTGAGGGTTGATGGGGGCTCTGCTCATCAGTCAAGATCCCAGGGAACTTGGAGCAGATGCCATCTTGAAAGCTGTCAGTCACAGTGTTGGAAGGAAAGACGGACATGGAAGGTTTCTCTCTGGTAATTAAGTGTGTGAGCGGGGAAATGGCACATGTCACTCCTTCAACAACTCATTGGCCAGAACAAGTTATATAGAGTCATCTGTCCAACCATGAGGAGGCCAAGTAGGGCCACCTTCTGTGTGCTCAGAAGGGAAAGGTCAGAAAGAGCTGCTAAGCCACGGTCACACGCTTCCGTGCCCCTGCTCCTGCTTACCTCTGGGCCTTTCTAGAAAGTGTCCCCTCCACCTGGACCCCTCATGCCACACACACTTCAGGAACTGCTCCCCACCTTGGGGGAGCCCAGACCTCACTTGCCCTGAGAAGCTGACTCAGAACTCCCCACTCCGTGTGAGTCTTCCTCTGCCTCGCAAAGCTATCACACTGTTATAAAACTTCTTGTCTGCTCTTCCTTGGATGGTGAGATCTATGAAAACGGGGAGTAGAGTGCTCCCTGTAACCCAGTGCCTGCTCAAATGCCCACATAGAAGGACCATCAGAATTGCTGAATGAATGAATAAAACAAATCAAGATCCAATGGCGGATCTATCAAGAGTGTCAGGGAGTCTGAAGGCTTCAGGAATAAACCCAACAGTTCATGCCAAGGGAGTTCCAGAAGGCAGGCAGCCATGGGCTGGTGGAGCAGGGGGAGCAGTTCCCTGTGGAGAATGACAATTTAGAGTCCACGGAAATCACCCTCCCCCAGCAGTCAAGGGTGAGAAGGGGTGGGGCTCAGGCCAGGACCCAGCTGATAGAAGTCAGTGCCGGCATGAAGCCAGGGCTGGGGCTGCATCCCACTTTCCTGAGCCCTCTCCGACCTCCGTCTCCAACATCTCCGTCATTGCTAGAAAGCAGAAGGCCTTCAGCCTGTTTTATTTCTCGAAGCTAGGTGCCCTTCAAGGGTAGAGATGTGTGTCTAACTCCGCAGTGATTGGCACAATGCTTGGACCACAATAATAGCCCAATTAAAGCTGTGGACTCTAACTCTCATCCCCTCCTACTCTAATTCCTCAGGAGAGCCTAGCCTGGTGTCTTCTGTTCCTCCGTTTCCAAGATGATAGAGTCTGTCACCCTCCTCATTCTACCCCACCCCACCCCACGCTGACATCCCCAGGAGCAAACAGGGATGTGTTCACTGAGTGTCAAGACCTCACATCTCAAGTTCCATGAATCTCAACATTCAAAGCCCAGAGGCCAGCCTCCAGGTCATCCCTTCTGAGACCTCCAGGACAAGACACACTGAGTTTGTTCAATGTGAGTGATATCAGGGACTCTATGCGGAGAGCCCCAGAGACAGTCTCCAGGTACCTGATAAGACCTGCTGTGGACTGTGATTCGTGTGCAAGGGTCTTGGATTTCCACAGTTATAACCTTCTTTTTTGCCCCCTTCTTCACCCCACCCTGGCCCCATCCCAATCCTGTCAGTTCCCAGACTCGCCAGGTGCATCTCCTCATTGTCTCTGAAAACTGTCACCTCCCTGACTCACCCCACACCCCTTCCCGACATCCCTGCCCCATCCTACTCGCCACACTGCAGCTAGGGTCACATTTCTCGAGTCTGAAGAGCTGCAGCCACGCGCCTCCTTAAAGCCTCCTCCTCTGGAGTCAAGGTTAAGGCCGACACGATTCTCCATGTTCTGACCGACTTAGGGTCCCTTATAAGTGGCAACAGCTTCTGTACTTTCCAGTTTTGCACATGCTGTTCCTTCTCCCTGGAACCCTTCTCTCCTAGAAAACATCTACCCGTTGCCCAAGGGGGTTCAGGAGATGGCGGTGGGCTTTTTTTCTTTACTATTATTACTTTTAAATATAATTTTAATTTAAAAAATTAAAGAAAAAGTCACAGGCCCTGCCCTATGACAAATTGAGTTCAGTGACTGCAGGAATAGCTCTACGTTGGATGGCAACAGAAAGACTCATTTGTTTTTATCCCAAGAACAAGAGCGCAGTACCAGGAATCCCAGGAACTTTGAGCTGGGAAGCACTGACACCTTTTAAAATAGTGTGTCATAGACACTAAAATATTACTCATTTCAGATCACATACCTATATGTTTATTAATGCATAGATTAAATAAGCTAGCAATAGGCAAGATCTGTAAAAGATATAAAATAAAAAGCTCCTACATAGCAGAATGTTTTGGCAAAGATCTAGTCTACTGTATAAATTAAAATGCATTTTTAGACTGGTATAATACTTTTTAGGAGGGGAAATATTACTAGATGCATTTGAGCCTGACAGATGTGAAGTTGTCTGAAACTTATGAAGTTACCTTTTCTTTAAATGCTACTTCCCTAATTTTAAGTAGGAAAATATCACCATAATCAATTTCTTTAAAAAGAAAGAAAGAATCAATCCATGGATGGATTTTAACCACCTCTTGAAGCTTTTCCAGAGTCCCTACCCCATAATAGTTGGATGAATCGTCTCTATTTCCATAGATTCCCAGCTTCCTTGTATTATAGTACTTAATATCATACCATATTTTATTCATTCACCAGCATCTGGTCTTTAACTTCAGCATCTGCTGAAGAAGGATGAGAGGGAGGACAGAACGGGTAAATGGCTAAATCCACCTGGAACAAAGCTGGTTAGACAGATCTGAAGTCTGGAGGAGGTGGGAATAACCTGAGTACTGAGCTATCTGAGGTTTCCTGGAAGAGGAGTGGCTGAGGAAGACCCTAGAAGGACAGGACCTGCTGAGTTCACTGGAAAATAAGGGCTGGCCAACTTCAGATAAGAGAAAAGGACAATCTGAGGGTTGACACAGGCCTCACATATCAAGCGAGTGAGTTTGGAGTCTATCCTGAAGTCAATGGGAACTCTTAAAGGATTCCAAGCAGATTAGAAGGTGATGCTTGGATTTCCACAAGGCTTACATCTCCATGGCAGAAGGGTTTCTGGCCGTGGTGCGGTGCGTGAAGATCCAGGCGGAGGCTGTCCAGGCGCTGTGGGAGAATGATGGCAGCCTGCATACCGGGGAGCAGATGGAATGAGAATGAGATCACTGGGTGGATTGGAGACCTGCTGGGAGAGGAACTACAGCACTTAGTGACTGACTAGAAGCAGGAGGGAAGAGGGGAGTCAGAGTGCCTCTGAATGTTCCCGCCTGAGTGGCCAGGACACATAGAGGATCCATGGTTTTGTGGACACACTACACATGAAGCTTCAAGTGGGACAGAGGGATGAATGTGGCCTTTAAACCACTGCTTCCCTTAGTGTTTAGCAAGGGTCAGAGCACATACAGGGTAAGATGAGCACACTTAAATCGAGGGCACCTGTCTCCTAATCCCAGAAGAGCAGACAGGCACCCCCTCCCCTGAAGGCAGTTTGTCCCAGCTCACCTGAGAGTCAGGAAGGGCTCAGGGATGACGCTGGGAGGAGGAGCAGCTAAGGAAAAGCCTAGAGGTGGGCATGTCCCTGGCACACAGATCGGGTAGCTCTGTCTAGAGACACGGACAGAACAAGCTGCTCTTTCAAGGACCAGGCTTCATCCTCTGATGGAACACTGGGCATGTCCCCAGTTTACCTGCCAAGAAAACGGGTCTAGTCTTGCAGACGGACAGCAGGAAGGTCAGGGATGGCGTCCTGGTGCCCTGAGACATCAGACAGTGACTTGCCCATGGAGCCTGGGCTCGCAGAGAAGGTCAGAGAGGAATGGAACATGCTGGCTTCAGGAGACTGCCCTCTCCAGCTAGCCCACGAGGTCCAGACCCACACAGGACATGAGGGTGAGGAGGGCTCTGAGGCAGGCTTACTGTGGATTCTCAGTCAGTGTCTCAGAGCAGACAGCCCTGTCTCTGCCTCCTGGGCCCCAGACACCCAGCATCCAGGATGAGAAGCAGCAGAAGCATCAGCTCTGCTGTGGTTCTCTCCCTGCTCACACACGTCTCGCCTCCTGCCCTCAGCTCCAGCCTCGTGGAGGCCCCACACCTCTCTGCACATCACAGCCTCAGCCCCAAAGGCCCACTTTTCCCATCTCGTCCAGGCAGTGACTTCACTGGGTTTGGACCCCCTGTGATAAGCTCCCTTAACCCCAGGAATTTCCCCTGGATCCTGCAGTTGTGTTTCCCTGATTGTGTCTTTGTTGTGTGGCATTGAGGCCCAGAGTTTGAGCGATGGCCCCTGCCACCAGGCTGCTGACTTCTGCCACTGATCAGTGCTTGGGCAGCCTCTTGACCTCTCTGCACTTCTCTTTCCTCGTCTGTGCAGTAGGGATAATAAATCCCTCCTGGACATAGGCCCTGAGGCAGTCACTGGGGCTCTTCACAAATACCCCACTTGCCCCACTTAGGGCATCCGGCAGGACTGAACTTCCCACTGCCTCTGACGCCCAGCATGGCTATGCCACTTTCACTGACCAGTCAAATGTGAGTCGAGTTCTGTGTGCCACTTCCAGGTGGAAGCCTCCAGAGACACAGTGCAAGTGCACCCTGGGGGCCTAGCAGATAAAGCCACCGATGCAGCCCACCTGCATCCTAAAGACCCAGGTTCAAGACCCAGATCCAGAGGGAACAACCAGGATGTACAACTAAATAAAAATAAATAAATGCTGCTTCCTCCTCTCTCCCCGTGCCTGCCTGCCTACTTGCCTTCATTCCTGTCTGCACCTCCAGAGAGAGAGAGAGAGAGAGAGAGAGAGAGAGAGAGAGAGAGAGAGAGAGAGAGAGCATGCAATTTGTTATGTACCTGCCTGTCTCTCCCTCAGCCTGGGTCCCTGAGTCCTAACACCCATAATGATCATATGATATAAATGAGAAACAGACCTTTATTGTTTGAATCCACTAGGATCAGGGTTCTTGTTCTCGTTTCTGCAAGACACCTATCCTATCCTGGTTGAGAGAAGCTTTTAGAATGAGAACTGATGAGGAGCAAGCACTACATAAAGGTTACTGATCAGTGCTGCATTTCTGTGTCTGCCTGCTGCACTGAGAGCAGGGCCCAGCCTTCTGTCACTCACTGTGGTAGCCGGGCTCTGGACCCAGCGCCCAGCACATAACAGTTGCTCAGTAAAGTACATGTTGATGTGCAGGTCGAAGGACAGACAGGAGACCTGTTGAACACATACACCAAACCCAACCCCCTAAGCAGCTCCCTACCAGTGGGTGACAGGGATTCAGTTATGCCCAGAACCACCCCTATACTGCCATAAATCCCAGTGGCCCACTTTCTCTAGAACAGCCCCCAGAGTTCTTCCATCCTAGCAATGCCTGTCAGTTGTGATGGAATAATCTGGTCTCGCCAAGGCTGTGGTCTGGCCCTTCCACTGTGGCTCCCTTGTGGACATTCCTCCTGACCTGGCACCGTGGGTGGCCTTTCCTTTGGTGGTTATTTGCCAAGTTGCTCCAGGTGGTTTCATTTCCCTTGGCAAGCCCAAACTGCTCTCAGTGTCTGGGAAAATTCTAGATTCTGGTAAAAAATAATATGGAGGCATCTTGTTCATTTCCAGTCCAGGAGGCACCAGTCGCTATTCACATACCTTTGCTGATAAGAACCTCATGACCTGAAGAGTTCTGACTGGGGAACTCTTCCTAGTGTACGATGGGCAGTTACGTGTCTGGAACCTCATCTGGCCCCCACGTTGGACTGTGACCTCTCTCTCTGGCCTGTGACAACTCCATAAATCAGGGAGCTTACATTCTTAGTCACCCTCATGGCTTTCCTTTTTAATTCAAAACAGTCTCATCTTCCTTCTTTCTCCGGATTTTCTCAATAGCTGTGATTTTATGAAGAAACTTTCTGGTTTACCCATTTGTGTGATTTTTGTCAGTTTATCATCAGTCTAATCCACATTTTGCCCTAAATATAGGCTGGTTTCCACCTGGCCACCACGTAGGGGGATGAAAAGACAAAGCCCAACACAAACGTGCTCCCACGGCCTGTTCCAGTGCCATAAATATCCATGGCGAACTCAGGTCCTCCCTCAGGAATGCTGGGCGCGGCTGCCGCGCTTTGAGGGAAGGAGCAGAAACCCTCAGCAGGTGTCTCTAGCTTTGCCCTCCTGGGAACCTAGGGTGGCATCCCAGCCACAGCCCTGGCATCAGCTTTATGTGATTTTTTGATTAGTCCCTTTACTTCTAATCTCCTCACAGTGAGGAAATCGCACTTGGTCGTAATCTCTGAAGGCCCCATGGCTCTATTAACCTCCACTTCTCAATGTAAATGAGAGCCTCGGCTTAGCTGCAGAAGCGGAAAGCAAGTGTGTCTACCTCAAAGGAAGAACTTGGAGGAGGAGACGGTGAAGGAAGAGAGAGGGTGAGGAGAGAGGGGTTTAGCAGAATGTTTTTGAGGGATCCACAGACAAGGCGGGTACTGAAGAACCAAGCTCACAAAATGAGCTGGAACCAAGGGACTGGAACAAGGCAGAACCACAGCCAAAGTTGCCCCCCAGACAAAGCCTGGGGAGGAGACTGTCTGCTCCTCCTGGGGGAAACCTGCCACTGCCGGCCACCCCTCTTCCTCGCACTCTTCTCTCCCCTTGGTTCCTGGGACGCTGTTCCTCCTGTTCCCCGCGGTCCTCCTCTGCCCTGGTCACTCCCTTCTCCCATCTCTAAGTAGATGCCGATCTCCTGGGTCCTGTCTGGGCTCCGCTCTGACCACCCGCCTGGTGGCTGGGGTGGGGGGTGGGGGTTCACGAGCTTATGTCTGTCTCAGCGGGGCCCGGTCATCTTTGGGTGCCTAATTCCAGGCAAGTTGCTTCCACTTTCTGAGTTCAGGCTCTTCATCACTAAACAGGCACTGATCTGCCCCCTGCACCCCGCGGGCTCGTGAGGGGTGGGGCATGCAAGACAGAGGACACCACCTGGACACCAGCCTTGTGCTCCCCAGTGGGGTGGACTGAGAAGGGGCATCCCCCTCTTTTCCGCCCTCTCCTCCCTATGAGCGCGTTTTGTCTACAGCAAGGACACACAGCTGACTTCTCCGTCCCCACTGGGCTGGCGGCAAGAGTGTCACACTATTCTCTCCCTCCTTGCATTTTAGCTGAGCCCCTGTATGATGGGGGGTAAGACACCCCAAGTCTCAATGGCACCCTTGCTCTCCATCTGTCGTGCCTGAAACTCTCCTCCCCCTCATAAAGGCCACTTGCGCCATCCTTGAGCAAAGTGGACGTTTTCCTGACAGGAGGGGGGCAAAAGAGCAGGACTTTGGTGTGTTCCTAAGCACCTCTGGCTTTATTACCGCCTGTCCTCTCCCCAGCCCTTCTCATCCTGGAGAGCCCACCCCACCCCTCTCAGGGGAAATTACACCCGGCTCTAACAGGGGTTGAAGGGAAAGCGTCCTCTATTCATCTCTGTGGCTGAACGGGCCTCTTGAGCATCCATTGTGCCCATCCTGCCGCCTCTGCCTCAATTGCAATCAGGTGGCCTGGTGGCCCCCGCTCCCACTGGCCTGGGACAGGAACAGGATGGTCCACAGAGTTCTCTGTCCATCCTCTCAAGGAGCTTTTGTTGAATAAAATAGCACCCGCCACTCGGCCACTTTAAACCAAGGCCAGGCACTTGAATGTGAAAACGGGGCCCAGGCACTGGGAGTGTGGGGACAATGACCGCCCTCAATTAGATCACTGAGGTGCCCCAAATAGACTCGAGGAGGGGCAAGACCACAGCCCATTAATGCATATTTATCACAAGCTGCTGCTCTGGGCTTGCACGGTTCCCATGGCAGCAGGGGTAGGCAGAGGGGAGGGGCAGGGGCTCCCTGGGCCCTGCAGGGCTGCCATTTCAGGGACACTGGGCGCCTCACTCTGCAGATTGGAAAGCTGCCCCAAACCCCAGATCCGCCTGCTCTTACCTGACCTTGAGACTCTCGAACCAGCATAAGTGGGAAGCCTCAAGTATTGGTGAAATGGGGCTTCGAGTGTGCTGGACACGCCCACCAGACAGGTGGAGAAGGTGAAGCCCAGGGCAGAGGAACGCCAACGTCTTTCTTTTTTTCAATGCGCACCTAGGAAGAGAGGATATGGGTAATAATAAAATGTTAGCTAAATGCCAGCATGTCTGCCAAATACTCTCAACTGTCCTGTCAATGCTGGTAGATCACTATGTAAAATAAAGGCTGTGTTTTCTTCACTTACAAAAGCTGAAGAGGGTGGATAAACTTTTCAAGATCGGGTGGTCAGTGTAAGGAGCCGAGCTGAGACCCTCCACAGGCTGTCTCAATCCACAGCCCATCTCACTCCACAGCCCATGCCTGGCTTTGGGTAGGAAGCTGTGTAGGGAATTCTCTTATTTGATCATTGGTTGTCAGGCACTGTGCCTGCTGCAAGGTTCAAGCCACTTTTTTGGACATACACGATACCGTGCAAGAGCTGCACTTGATAGCTGTGGAGACTGAGGGCCAGGGCCACCCTCAGGGGTGACAAGTAACAGGATGGAAGTGAGCAAAGCGGGGATGGTCCCCAGCGAGCTCTAAGACTCTTCCAACACTCAAGCTCCTGGGAAAGGAAAGCAACCTCGGCCTCCTGATTCTGCTAAGCTGTGGGAAACCTTAGTGGTTTCCCCCAGGAGAGCCTTGTGTGGGAAGGAACTGGGACACAGAGATCCACTCCACATGACTCCTGGACAGCACTAGGAGGGTCTCCTCTCTCTGGAGGGTCGAGCTCTACGAAGGAAATCACAGCATCGGTGTGGATAAAGGCAGACAATGGAGGCAGAGCTGCTACCTGATCAACATAGTGACGTGGCAGCGAGAGCCCCATGTCTCTCCCAGGCTGTGTGCTTTTGTCCCAGTGGTCTGTTCTGGAAAGCTGAACTAGGTCACCATGCCCCGAGTCCCACTGTCCCCATACAGGCACTCTTACCTTCACACCTTTGCTCTTGCTCTTTCTCCTGCTTGAATTGCCAGCTGAGTTGAGACAAGCTGACTGGAGTTTGACTCCTTGGTTTGGGTTGAGTTCTGTTCCATTCATTTGGTCTAGGTTGGGTTATAATGGTTGAGCTTGATTTGTTTTGACGATAGGAATTGAGTTCCATGGCGATGAGTTAAGCTGAGTTGAGTTAAAGTAAGCTGAGGTAAATGAAGTAAAAACATATTGAAGAAGAGATGTAGGCAAGCTTTAAGATGGTAGCTGCCAAGGAACCTGCTAATGAGGCACAAATAGGAATCTAAAAATCAAGAGTCCCCCAAAGAAGAGAGGATACTCTTCCCATTCTGTCCCTCATTTGCTGGTGAGCATGACTTGGACTGGAAAATTCAAGGCTGGAGGAACACATGGTCGTGGTATGTGGTAGAAGTCAATGTAAGTCCTTATACTCCTTCACTCTAGGAGTATGTACTTAAGGAGTCCACACTCCTGCTGCAACAGAACAAGAGACTCACATTCATCAGGTCTGACATTCAATTTCATTCCCCATTGTCTCTAAAGTCAGCATTCCCCTGCAGCTCCCTTGAAGGGACTGCCAGCCTCTACTGGGTACCAGAGGCAGGAGACTCACCACCTCAGGGGTCACGATGTCATCTAGTGGTAAAGAAGTTTGAGTCCAATTGTCACACTAGCTTTTTGCTGTGACCTGGAGCAAATAACCTTGCCTTTCTGGAACTTTTGTGAGGATCAGATTGTTGTTTTTAATAGTAGTATTTATTATTTCTTCTGTTCACAGTGCCATATTAATTTTAGGATATTAAAACTGCCTTCAGTCTGTATTTCACACCACACCCACGACGAGAGTTCCAGTGTCCCTCACCACCATCTTTTCTCCGCCTTCCTTCCCTCCCCGCTCCCACCCCCAGTCTTGTGTTCTATTGATTCTGCTGGGACTTATACGTTCATTTATTTCTTTTCTTTATATTCCACATAAGAGTGAAACCGGAAGATAGGTTTTTGTGGGGATGAATAAGACAAAACATGTAGAGTACTTAACACAACACCCAGCATTCAGTGGGCCCTTCCTCAAAGGTCTGTACCTTTGTTTCCATCACCATCACGAATCCTACCGCCCCCGACTATTACTATTAGAGCTTAGGAGCCTAATTGTCATAAAATGCTTCTTCACTCCTGAATCCAGGGCCCTCACCCACACGGCGTTCCCAGCCTCGTTCCCTCGCTTCTTCTCTTCCTTACACAGTTCCCTCACTGCTGCACTCAAATGGCTCCTCCAACTCAGGGGCTGACCACTGGACGCTGCTTGATGGGGAACTCGCACAAATCCCTTCTCTTCTCTGGTCTCAGTTTGCACAGCAGTGGGAGAATCAACCCAAATTTCCTTGTAAAGGACCCAGCTCAGGTACCCCCAGGCACATGTCGGAGTCCCATGCTCCTTCCAGTCTGCTGGGGAGAAACCTCTGCCACGTCCCTTTCCCGATCAGTCCTGAAGACCCCTCCAACGAGGATTCACATAAATACTCTGAACCATAGACTATTCAACTGAACTAAATACAATGACCCAGGAGAAAGGGGTCAGCCTCAGCTACCACCTCCACATCCAGAGGTTGGTGCTGGAGACCTGATTCGGTCTCACTGCTTACTCCACAGGAGCCAGCTGTCCCAAGCAGGTAAAAGGCTCCCCCGGGTCCACTAAGCACATCAAAGGCAAAACTCAGGCTTCAGATCTGGGTCTCTGGACTTTCAGTCCAGTCCTGCTAACGCTCTCCGTCTGCCGTCTAGTCATACAATACACAATGACTGAGCACTGTGTACCAAGCACTTCGGGGACTGCAAATATCAATAAAAGGAAGTTAGTCCATGTAATTGAGGCATTTCAAAAGAGTTCCTGAAGAAAGTTTCATTCATTCATTCATTCAACAAAATCATAGGCAACTACTTTGCCCAAGTTAAAAGAGCAGCTGGGACCCAGCACAAACTCCTCCCACAGCCCGGCCCCTGTGCTAGGGATGAGGCCTGGTGGTTCAGCGGGCCACCCACTGCCTCTCGAAGGGGCTTGTAGGCATGAGCTCATGTCTGCGAAGCCCCGCGGCTCTCGGAGCAGGCCGAGGAGAGCACAAGGCCTCCTTGTGATTCCAAGCGAGATGCAGTGGGGGCTGCCGGGCCCACGAAGCCCTGGGCACTGCGGGCTGTCAACAGACACCCCCCCAGCCCACGGGCGGGGCTTTGATATGGCATTAATGCGCTAATATCTTAATCTGGTCACCACCCACCAGCTGCCTGGCCACACAGCGGGGCCCTGGGGACAGGGTTTCCAAATTACATTATTGAATGTTTATCTAGTGAGTGGTCCAAAGAGTGTTTAACACCAGCGGAGGGCAGCGTGTGTGCACAGGACAGCCCCACACTCACAGCCCTCACACACACACACACACACACACACACCGGACTCTGGGACTCACAGAGCTGGACATACAGGAGGTCCCTGAGATGAACACGTGCATACACACACACAGACATGCGCCTCACACCTCCCAGACACCACACACCCGCATGCAGACCTATGCCAGGCACACGTGCACACACATTCCACAGGACTCACGGGGCCCTCGTGTGCGGCCACAGCAGGAGGCCTGCCTCTCCTCGCCTCACACGGAGGTATCACCCAGCAGACACTCTGGTAGGTGGATCCTTGGAGGGAGGGCAGTATTATGTTGTCCTGAGCATGCCGACCTGAGCAGTCCCCTGGCCCCAGTTCCCAGGTTCAGATACACCAGCCTGATGGTGATAGTAATGTGTTCACAGGCATGGCCCTGCCTGCAGGAAAAAGCAGAGTGGACTTTACACCTGGCCTTGCCCCTCTGCTGGGACACTCCTCCACTCCAGCACCTCCACTCATCGCTTCCATCCCTGCCGCAGAGCCCCTCTTCTTTCCTAAAAGCTGTTCTCTCCACTAGGTGCATCCTCCTCCTCTCACATCCCCAGGTCCGAACTACTCACTTCCGGCTGAGCTCACTGCCGCTCTTCCGGGAGCTCTCCCTGCCCCAGTCAGCCGAGGGAAGGCCACGCTCCTCTAGGGTCCTCACCCTGGGCCCTGACTGAAGACTCAGAGAGACACCTTCTGGACATGAGGATGGTGACCCCTTGGGATTGTGCAGAGAAGTACACGTGAATTAAAGTTGGCATGTAGTCATCACTTAGTGAAAGTTAGCCAGCCTGCATTAGGTGACCATGAAGATGGTGGCAATGATGACTATCGTTCCTGATGCCCGTGTCCTGCTCACTGAGTTCCAGGAGGCAGACCTGACATCACCCTCCTTTAGCAGGAACTCTGAACCTTCGTGGGAACTTTAGTGGGAACTCAGTTGAGTGAGTGACTACGAAGCCCAGTGTCTGCCCTGTCTTTTTCATACCCAGAGAAGGAAGTTCTCTAGATACGCCCAAAGGGAAGGCCCATCTGAAGAACTCACTGAACTAAGCAGGTGTGCCAAGATCCTCCACTTCTCGTCCTGTCTGTAATCAGGGAGGTCTGTCTGTCTTTCTGGGACTCAGTTTCCTCCCTTATTAAATGAAAAGGGTGGATGGCAGTCTCCCAGTTCCCCCCAGCTCAGAAGTTCTGGAATTCTAAGTCCCAGGCGTGAACACCCTGGAGGAAAGGCAGCGATCCCAAAGGCACTGTAGCCAGTGGTGGGGAGGGCCAGGGTGAGCTGGGAGGAAAGTCAGTGACCAGGGACGGAGTCTCTGCTCTGCCTGGGCTTCCATCAACTCCCTTTGGGTTATTTATATTTCATTCACTCATTCATTCATTCATCCAATAATATTTGTTGCATGAAAACCATTTACCAATTAAAGCTAGATGCTGGGGATACAAATAGAAACCCAAGAAACACCATCCTTCTCCTTGCAGAGCTTACATAGAGTGAAAGACTAAGCATAGGCAGCTGAAATAAATCCAGGGCATAGCAAGAGATTTGAAGAAAATGCACAAGAAGATGACCAGAGAAGCCCTCTGAAGAGGAGGCATTCATAGAAGGAGATGTTCACTTTGGGAAAACTAAGAGCCACCCCACTCTAGGCAAACTGAACTGGGGCATGTCTACAGCCTGAGGAGGAAAGTCACTTGACACGGCACAGGGGCAAAACCAGGCTGACTGGAGCATGGTAAGTGAGGGGCAAAAAAGGCACAGTGAAGTTGTAGCCATTTCAGGAGCTGGGACATGCAAGTCCTCCTGGGTCATGGTCAGAAATCTGGATTGTATTTCAGAGCAATGAAGAGTTTTAAGCTGAAGAGTGATTTTATTTCTATTTTAAGACAATTCCTCCAGCAGCTGTGCAGAGAATGGATTGCAGAGTGGGAGAGGGGGTACATCTCCTGGAAGGGTGTTCACCCAGGAGGGTGGCACAGGGCAGGCGGAGCGAAGCGGACAAATCCAGAGGGAGTTTTGCTGCCGCACGAGCTCCTCCCACAGATGGATGGGCTATGGGGAGAGCAGGACACGTGGGAGTCAAGGGTACACCACTAGGCAGGTGACGGTGCCCCTTACATAGCTGGGGGAGCCTGGGAAGGCTGGGCGTGCTGGGACTCAGAGTCACTGCCTTTCCCACCCAGGCCTGGGGCGCTGCAGCCTCCCTGCCAAAAGCTGATCCCAGGAAAGAACAAGATAGCCATCACACTCTGCTTTCTTCCAGGAAATGGCCCCCACAACCTTCCTCCAGGGAGTTTGAATCTAGCTGGTGTTTGAGAACATGCTGACGAGAACCAGATTGCCTGGGTTCAAATCCCAGCCCAGCCGCTTCCGGGCCATGTGCTCCCAAACAAGAGTCCTCTCTGTGCCTCTGCTTCCCCATCAAACACAGGATGATAGCAGCACCTGCTGCATAGCACCGAGGTGAGGCCCAAACACGTCCCGTGCTTTGCTCACAAAGAGCATGTGGCAGTGGCCCTGATGGCCTAGCGGTTTAAACCAGGTGCAGTCCACATACATCCGAAGGTACCCAGTTCAAGACCTGGGCCTAGGAAGCAACTAATGATAAACAACTGAATAAAATAAAGTACTTCTTCCTCCTCTCTGTCCCTGCCTGCCTGCCAACCCACCTTCATTCCTGCCTGTCCCTTTCTTTTAAAAAAAGAAAAAGTGACTATGCCACAGAGCAGGCATCAAGAAAGCTAGCAAGTGTCATTCACTGACGCCTGCTCTGCTTGCTTCTGTGAGTCATGGTTTGTCAGGGAACCGAGAGTCCCAGCGGTCATCACGCGGGCCTTTGCAGTCCAGGCCCTGACCCGCCTCTTCCTCTTAGCACTGCCAGCTTTGGGCAGCAGCTCTGCCACAGTGTGGATGAACCCTGCCCGCCCCCGAAGCCTTGGGGAGGCCTTGGGAAGGCGGACCATGGAGACCGGAGGTGGAGGCGGCCTGTGCTTCTAGTGCCACACGTGCCACGTGGGGGTCAGCAGCGCCCTGGACCCGGAATCCTCAGCACAGGGCCTGGGGACACGGTGATGCTCCGCACTCCGGGGCGGGCACAGGCCGGGCTCTCTCTGCAGAACTTCTCCCAGGGCAGGAAGGAGACTGGCTTGTCCCTTGGAAACAAGAACCTTGCCATTCACAATGCTTCCCTTTCCGCAGGATCCTCGGGGATGCAGCCACACTCTGCAATCTCCTATGACTCGCCCAGTTGCCAGCCTCTGCACTACGGGGTGAGGACACGGAGGAAAGGAGACCCGGCAGTCCTGCCAAGTTCACAGCAGGGGCTGGTCTGGCCGCCCACACTCAGCAGAGGTGCTGCCCCCTCCACAGGCCTTCCCTGCCAGCCGTGCCCTGTGGGCCTCTCCCTTTCCCAAACTCTGGTTTCAGTTTGACTCCCCACCACTCCCACTGTTTTCCCCTTGACTTCTTCCACAGTTTCTCTTCTTTCTGCCTAAGAAACGCCTCCCAGCACTTTCTAAGTCTGCAGGCCTGCAACTCCCAGATCAGGATTCCCAACCTCCTCCTCCATGGGTGCCCGTCTGGCCCTGCCTCTTCCAGAAGCACCTGCCAGGGTGATGCCCAGGCCCCAGTTTTCCACAAGTGGGCCTTTGTTGGCATCTATTTCTCAGGAATTTACTGGGGCTTTAGACAATTCCAGCTTAGGTTTTGGAAGAGAAAGTAAAAAGAGAAATGGAAAATGAAAAGCTATTCCCTACCCTCCAACCACACATTTTTATAACCCACTCCAGGCTCCTCTGCTATAAATGACTTAATTTCGACTGTTTTACAAGCAACTTGCCCTTAAAATGGAGGGGAGGAGATGGGATGTGAAGGGGTCTCTGAGAAGCCAGGCCCAGCTGGTGACAGAGCCCATGCAGGCCAGCAGGCATCCCACCCCTTGCACCCCAGTCACTGGGCCCAAGTGCCCCAGCTCTCAAGGCAGGGCGAGGGGAGAACATGAGTCTGGCCCAGCCGTCAGGACACCCAGGCTCTAGTCTCGAATGTGCCCTTCTTTGGATCTCAGTTTCTCCATCTCTAGACTGGGGTTTGGCCTGAATGATCTTTAAGGACTCATTTTCCCCTAGAGGACATGGGGCCTGGAGGCTCAGAGAACCCAGAGGCCATGTGGAAATGGGAATGAACAGAAGTCCACACTGGACGCTGTACTGGCTATAAAATGCCCAGAAAAAGACTCGCTCTTGTTCCCAGTCAGGTTGGGGCTTACAGGGAGAGAAGATGGCACATCTTGACTCTTCCTGTCAGACACCTGTGGCTCCCCGTGACCCCCAGGGAGAGTAAATGCAGACTCACTCTACTGTAGCCCTAAAGTACCTCTCCAGTCCCCTCTACCTGCGCCTCCTCTGAAATACCAAGGTGCTCAGTTTTATTCACATGCACATCCTCTCTGTTCTCTTCCCACACCATCCCCTTAACCTGGAATACCTGCCCCCAAGTTTTCTCTCCTGCAGCCCCTGTCTCCTCTAAGATTCATTCAGTTTCTGCTGCCTGTAGGATACACTCGGGCCGGACAGGGCTGGCTCCACAGAACAGCACTTCTCTCCTTGGTTGTGAGGGCTCTCTTCTGAGCTCCCTCCTCGCAGCCCCCAGTCTGTGCTGCTCTCTTGTGGGTCAGGTTGGAGACAAGCAAGGCCTGAGAGAGAGGATGTGGAGCAGGCATGGAAGGGAGGGAAGGGGAGTAAGCGTTCCCCACAGTTCATCATCACAGAGGCAGGGGCAGAATGGAGAGTGAGCAAGGGGGTCGGAAAGCCCCTTTACAGATGCCCGAGCTGAATTGCTTTGTCCAACATCACACACTGAGGAACATTTGAGAACTCCTCCACAGTTCATATCTTTTCTCTCCGATGCAGGATAAAAAATGAACTTGGAAATCATAATCTCTAGGGGTTCTAGGATATTCTAGCAAAAACACTCTCTTTAACCCTAGTAGACCCGTGTTGACTGGCAGGCAGAGAGGGCAATAGCCCCATTCCACAGATGCAGAGCTGGAGACCCAGGGAAGTTAAGCAGCTTGTCTCTGATTGCCCTGAACTCAGGGCAAAGGGCAGTATTTCAAGGAAAAGGAATGCTTTAAAATAATACTGACATCTAAAAATAGTGCGTGGCTTGGCCTGCTGACTCAAAGGGGTCATGTTTTATGGCTGCCCTCATCTGCTTTTCTGGGACGGTGTAGCTCGGCCTGCTCTGGTTATAGTTTTTCCATGAGCTCAGCGCCAATTTCCCTGTCCCCGTGGTGAGCCCATGGGTCAGTGCCTAATTTTCCAACGTTTATCTTTCCCATTTACAATTTCCCCATATAAAGGGCCAACTCCTTCCGTCTCCTGTGCTTCAGACTCCAGACCTAGACTTCAGAGTAGCCAGGCACACGCCTTGCCCCACATCTCAGAAAGCCTGACAGCCATCTGGAAGGGTCCAACATGAGCCACTGTTTGTGTCCCAGGGACACCACTGCCAGCCTGCCTCCTCGGTTCCCCCCTTCAACAGCTCCTACAGCTCAGGGTCATGCCGCTTTCCAACACTCAGTACTCCTCCAGAGGCCAGTTCCCTTGGGTGTCAGATACCGGCTGCGGAAACATTAGTGAAGCTGGCCCCCTCCTTGCCCCCAGCACCGACAGCCTAGGATGAAGCAGGGAGGCACGGTGTTCTGCAGGGACCCGAAACACTGACTTTTCAGTCAAGACGTCTGCTCTGAACTTAAATGTGAGCGTGTGGGCCCAGAGGAGAGTCTGGGCTGGGTTACCCTGGCTGTTTCAGTTCACTCTTTACCCAAACTCTGACCACAGCATTTGGGTAAAGAGTGACATATCACTGACACCAAGTCTGGCCTCTGCCATCCTCTTCCTCGACTCTTGCCCCACCTCCTCAAATGACATTCTCTTTCCATAATCAGAGCAATCCTATGTCCAGAGATCAGTTCAAGTCACACCCTAGCTTACGGCCCTCCCTTGGCTCCTCCTGCAATTAAAACATAATCCAGCCATCTTGTGCTGATCCACAAGGCCTTATTCAATCCAGGCACCTGCCCCATAACCACATCTCCTTGCCTGACGGCTCATCACAATTACCTTTCCATCTCTTTGCTCTCTCTACCATGTGCCCCTGTCGCTGTGATGGCCCTGTCTGCAATGCTGTCTCCCTTCCTTCCTGTGTCAACA
>RJWH01002428.1:206936-222719 GCA_004363575.1 Solenodon paradoxus
GGGGGAAGGGAAGGGAAGGGACTCACCCCTCACAGTGTGAGATCTAAATGCAATATTCTGAAGAAAAAGTCACAAGTCAGACCTCCCTGACACACATACAAGCACACATAATACCCATGAAGAAATAAGGGCTTGGGAGTCAGAAACACTTATTAGTGGCATAACTTTGGAGGATTTTTTAAATCTTCTGAACCTCCATCTCCTTGTCTGAAAAAACGAAAATTATACTGACCTCACTGCAACAAGTGTGAGGGTTTAGAATCTAAATCACCAAGCACAGTGCCGGGCATACAGCAGGTCGGGTAGCTGGGTGGTGCCCATTGTTGGCATGTTTATCACATGCCTCTTAGAGTACTTACCTGTTCAAACAAGCCTCTCCTCATAATCCCTCACTGTGCATTGCTTTGAAGTTAGAAAGGACCAGATCAAGACCTGACTACACCACTTACCTTTCTGATCTTGAGCATGTGTGCTGACATCTCCGAGCTCCAGTCTGGCTAACTGTAAATGGTGCTAATGCTAGTGCTCACCTCCTAGAGGAGGTGTGAATGCTGAACCCATCTAGTAGGGAAGATGCTTCACACTGGGACAGGCGCTTTGTGGGTGTTTGAAAAGTGACCCCTGTTGTCATCTTTCCACTCATACCTGCACACGCATGTGCTCACACACACACGCGCGTGACTCCTCTGGGTCCAGGAGCTACTGATTTGAACTCTAGGGATGGAATCAATTAGAATTATTTTTAAAACCTCATCTGTTTTGATTTAACAGAGAGCTTCTGTTCAATGAAATGCAGCATCAGTCAATGAAAAATCAAAGACCCTGATGCCGGGGCTCGGTTGTCCATGAAGCCTGAGAAGAGGCTTCCAGAACTCACAGACGTCTCAGGTCCTGCTCCCATTTGCAGTTACCTCTCTCAGAAGCTGCCATGTCCTCAGTGACCACCAAGAAGACAGGGACTTATCTGGCTCGGACCGGGAAGCTCTCTATGCTGATCCTGTG
This sequence comes from Solenodon paradoxus, assembly GCA_004363575.1. NCBI lineage: Eukaryota > Metazoa > Chordata > Mammalia > Eulipotyphla > Solenodontidae > Solenodon > Solenodon paradoxus. The sequence continues at coordinate 207,939 of RJWH01002428.1, forward strand.
TCATGCTCCTCTGAGAACTGGACATTTGTCCCTGGGGATGTAATTACAAGTAATTGCATTTGTCTTTCCAGATTGAGGCCAGAGCCGTCTGGTTTCTATGTCCCTCCAGTGCCCAGCCCAATACCTGGCACAGACAAGGCACCAGATGAAACTTTTTGTGGAAAAAGAAATGAGTGGTTTTTAAACAAATGAGCAAATGATTTAGTGAGCAGCGATGATCATTACAGCTAATACTCACTACACCACCTACCACGTGCCACGCACCATTTTAAGGGATTTTCACAGTTGCACATTGACTCATATGAAGATAGCAACCCCAGAAACAGGCACTCCGATTTAATCCCATTTTGCAGATGAGAAAATGAAGCCCAGTAAGATTAGCGTGCATCAGTTTCCATCATGAACCAGCCAGTTCCCCACTCGGCATCTCCACTTCCTTCTCTCCCCCATCTTTCTTCCTCACCAGCTCCTCTCCTGATCGTCCCTCTTTCTCAATCTAACCCCAGCTTCTTGCTGTGGTTCAGTCACTGACCTACTGTGCACACTGGATGAGACTTTCTAGGTCTCATTTTCTTCTCTTGTTAATTGAAAATGCACCCACGCACACACACAAACACACACAAACATTGATGAACATGTGGTTTACGTGGATTCTGCTAGTGTTCTCATTACCTTGACCTTTCAGAAGCCCCCAACAAAGTCAAAGTCTGAGAGCTCACCTCAAGGGGTGGTGGGTTGAACCATCATAACTGACCCATTGAACTATTTGCTGTGTAGGAGAGCTGTTAACTCATAAAATTGAGACGCATCAGCAGCCTCACCAAAGAATAGGGTGAGGGTGAATGAAGAAGGAAATTTTATTTAGTACCATATTGAGTTTATAGATTAATTTGGAGGGAATTAATAGCTATGCAATTCATTAAAATAGTATACTTTTCTCTGTTTTATTACAGTTTTGTTTTTTAAGGAAAGGTACAAGCAGGAATGAGGCCAAGTAGTAAGGAAGAGAGAAGAGAAAGAAACATTTTATGCATTTTATTTAGTTATTCGCCTTGGTTGCTTCCCAGGCTGCGACCCCAGGTCCTTGAGATGTATGCGGACCGCACTGGCCAGAGGCAGCAGAGACAACCACTACTCCACCGGGCGTGCTTTATAGTTTGTTTTTTCTTTATTAAAGTTTTTACTTTTACCAAAATGCATCACTTTTACTAACATTTAAAACGTTTCTTCATAGGTGGCCTGGTGGCCTAGCTGTCTAGTACACCTGGGAGCAGTCCTACATACATCCCAAGGTCACAGATTCAAGACCCAGGGCCGGGGAGTAAACAATGTAAACAACTTAAAAAAAAAAAAAAAAAAAAAACAGTGCTTCTTTTGAAAACAATTTTTTTTCATCACAAAGTTCTTGTTAGTTCCTAAATACTTAATAGTCTCTGTGGCTATCTTAAAAAACAAAAGTTGTCTTCTATAGCATTGCATTCTTTTGTTGGTTATTATTGTTGTTAAGGAGCACTTGATCTTCTCCAATTATAAAAACATCTAACATCAGAAGGTGTGGATCACCCATGTGACCACCGTCCACGCCAGACACAAAACAACACAAGTGGAGTCGGAGACTTTTCTCCTACCCCCACTCCTTCCCCTCCCCCGGGAATTAGTCACGCTCTCTGACTTGATGCAGACTCCCCACTCACGTTTTTAGGAATGTTCTTGTTCTCTTATCATGCCTCTCTGCAGTATAGAACATTCATACGAGCATAGACTTTATACAGTATCAGCTGTCTGCCCTTAAACTTTGTACAGGGGCTTTCATACCAAATATCCTCTTACAATTTGCTTTTTTGTTGTATTTTGTTCAGTACTGTGCTTAGGAAATTTATCTCGATTAATGTAGCTCTGGTTCTTTCAGTTTCACCAATTTATAGTGTTTTCCAACATAAATGATACAACTTATTCATCAGTTCTGTTTTTGATGACTAGGGCAGATCACATTATTTTTTATTCTTTCAAACAATGTCTCAAGGAATATTCTATGCATGGCCCCTTGTGTGAGAATTCCACATCTATATGTGTGTATATATACTTTATACATATATATATACATACAGACTTAATATATGTATATGCGTATAGACACACAACGAGCAAAGTGTGTGTAGAGCAGATGTTATCACTTGTTCTTCAAAGCACTTTTGTAAATGCTCACTCCCAGTTATGGGGGCTGAGCACTCCCTCTGCTCCTAGTCCTTTTAGCACTTAAAATTGTCAGGCTTTCACATTTGTGCAAATCTGATCTGTATAATCATATACCAACATAATCACAGTCTTATTTTAATTTGCTTTTCACTTTAAAAAGCATTTACTAGTCAGTGCCTTTGAGCACAGTTTCAAATATCTATTGGCCGCTTGTGTCATCTGTGAACTAACTATATTTTTCTGCAGGGTCAGTTGAGTTATCTGTGGGTCTTTTTATACATTCTGGATACAAATCACTTTTTTTGTTGTTATATGTGTTTCAAATATCCTTTCCCAACCTGTGACTTTTCTTTTTACTTTGTTTATAGTGTCTTTTGATGCACACGCATGTTTAAACTTGAGTATAGTCCAGCCTATCCATCTTCTTCCATCCTTGTTTGTGTTTTTTGCGAATTGTTTAAGAAATCCTTTCATACCCTGAGGTCATAAAGATATCCTCTATGTTTTAGTCTGAAAGTGGTAAGTTTTTGTTGGCCATATTTTTCCATATTAATTCTAAAATTAATTTTGTCAGAATGAGAGTGAGTGACCAACTTTACTTTTTCTCTGGAAATAGCAGTTGTACCAAAGCAGTCAATTAAATCGCCCATCATGTTCACACTAGTTTGAAATGCCACCTCCATCATGTCAAAGAGTTCCCATCTAAGTAGAAAACTTACACATTTCTAGTCTCTGTGTTCTGATTCATTGCTCTACTATCTAAATCTGTGCCAGTATTACATTTCTTCACTTGTGAGATTTTTTAAACAACACTAAGATATTTAATTGTCTGAATAAGTAACATGTTGGTATTGGACAAAATAAAAAGGTGTAAAATTGATTGCTTCCATATCAAATCCACCCATCCCACTTTTAAAACGGTAAGTATAGATTTCCAGATTTTCCACCCAGCATTCTGTCTTGAGGATCTTTCCATATCAGTACAATGAGAGTTTCCTTTCTTTTTTCCTTATTTCCTTTGTATGGAAATCATGTCCATATCACAATTTTTAAAAAACCATTCCCTGTAATGGTCATTTAGGTTGCTTCCAATCTTAGCTATTACAAAGAACTCCATATGCTATTCCCTCCATGTACAAATCTATTTTTAGGGTAAATTCTTAGAAATGAAATTGCTAGGTCTGAGAATATGACAATTTTATGCATCAACCTGCCTGGCTTAAGGGATGCCCAGAGGGCTAGTAAACATTTCTAGGTGTGTCTGTGAAGGTGTTTCTGGAAGAGATTAGCATGAGGTTCAGTAGACTGAGTAAAGCAGGTGGCCCTCAGGTGTTGTGTACATCATCTAACATATCCAGGGTTCAAACCGAACAGAAAGGTGAAAGAAGGGGAGTTGTCCTCTATTCTTGAACTGGGGCATCTAGCTCTCCCTAGTTTCCACGTGGGACTCCTGGTTCTTGAACCTCCAGACTCTGAGATTAAATCAGTGGCCCCTAGTTCCTAGTGTTCTGGCCTTAAACTGAGAGCTTTACCCTGAATTCCCTTGGTTCTCAGTCCTTCAGACCAGGATTAGCTTTTACCCCTGGATTTCTTGAGTCTCCCACATACAGGAAGCAGATGGTGAAACTTCTTACCCTCCAGAACTATGAGCCAACTCCTGCAATGAAGCTCCTCTTGTATATCTATCTATCTATATGTATACTACTGGTCTATGTCTCTGGAGAACCCTGACTGATACAGAGAATACACACATTAGTAATTGGCATACACTTTTGCCAGATTGCTCTTCATGGGAATGGTACCAATTTATCCCCGACCAGCATCATTCCAACAGAGCATGCTTTCAGACTCTGAGATTTTTTAAAATCATTTTGATGGACAAAAAGAAAATGATATCTTGATAGAGTTTGCATCTGTATTTCTACTGTTACAAGGAAAGTAGAACCGACTTCTGTGACCCACTTGTTCAGATCCTTTACCTATTTTTCTGTTGAACAGTCACTTCTTTTTTCTTTTTTAAGGAAAGGCGCAGGCAGGAATGAAGGCAAGTAGGCAGGCAGGCAGGAGGAGAGAGGAGGGAGAAGCATTTATTAATTTTTCTTTAGTTGTACGTCTTGGCTGTTCTCCCTGACCCAGAACATGAACACAAGTCCCTGCCTGGGATGTCTGTGGACTGCGCTTTGACGCAGGAAGTTGACAAAACCACCACTCCACCAGGGTGCACTGAGCATTTAATTCTTATCTCATCCTTTCTAGGACTATATAAGTTCAGAAAATTAAAGTTTTGCTGAAATGTAAGTATGAAATATTTCCCATTTTGTTATCTTTTGACTTTGTAGTTAGGCATAAAGATTTCCTTTATGTCATTTAATTTTTTTTCTTCTAAAGTCTTCTCTATTTTGAGTCCTAATTTGAAAGCTCTTCATTAATCCAGGATTATAAAAGGATTCTCTCGTGTTTTCTTCTAGCATATTTGTGGCATTATACTTACTTTCAAACTCTGAACCACTTGGAATTTATCCTGGTACACGGTGCAGGTATAAACATAGCTTTATCGTTTTTTCCACATGGCCAGTGATCCCAGCTGTATTTACTGAATAGTTCATTTCCCTACTGATTTTGAAGTCCAGGTTTGTTTTTCCTCCTTTATTCCCATGTGTATATTCACTTCTATTTCTGGATTTGCTATTGTGGTTGATTGACCTCTCTTGCTGTTCCTACATCTCATTATTTTAATTATTGAGACTTTTATTATGTTTTAATATCTGGTAGAATTAGTCCCCTGATACAACTCTTCTTTTCAGAGTTTCCTTGATTGTTTTGTTTCTTTATTTTTCACATGAACTTTAGAATCAGCGTGTGTGGTTTAAAAAAAAAAAAACTTGGTATTTTACTGGGATCACATTAAATTCAGAAATTAACTTACGGAGAATTGACATCTTTATGATGCTGAGTCTTCCTACCCCCAAACAAGGTCTTTTTATGTATTCAAACTTTCCTTACGCTCTTTAGAGATGCTTCAATATTTCCTTTGCCCAGGCCTTGTTCCTGTGGACTAACTTTACTCCAGAGCAGTTCACTATGTAGTTTGCCTTTCTAATTGAGATTATTCTTTCTTTGTATCTTCCAGATGGTTATATGTGTACTTGAAAATAACTGGTTCTTGCTTTTTAGTTTACATATCCGTCTTAAGAAGTCCTCTTACTGTTGGTAAGTTGTTCAAGTCGGTCTTTAGGTTTCTGAGTAATACAAACATCTGCAAATAAGTTTACCTCTGGTTTTCCAGTTCTCACACCTCTACATTGTTTATTTTTGTCCCTTGGGATCATCTAATTACACTGGGGTCTGGGGGAAGCCCAATAAATACGGCCCTCTCTACCCAAATTCTGAACCAACTGAGAGTAACACAATGGAAGCCAAATTATCACTTTTTAGAGAAAAATATCTGACGTACGCGCTCATTTAGAAGCAACACAGTATATGTTACTGGAAGCACCAGCTGTATGTCACGGGTTCTGACAGGTAGTGTGACCGCCCACATTAACCGTCTGACTACTCTGCCCGCTTGATGGTTATTTCTCCTTTGATCACAAGTTTTTGTTACTGCTGTTATTTAGTTGTTTTAATTCCCAAATAGGGATCTCTTGCTTCCAGATTTTAACATTAAATTTACATTTTAGATTTACTGGAACCAGAAAATATTATCCAAACTATTTTTACTTTTTGTAATTTACCAGGGTTTTCTTTGCAACCTAATATTACTTTTCGTGAATATATTATGGGCAATTGAATAAAATAGGTGGATTATCTGCTTTTAGAGTATAGATTTTTTAATGATATTTAGTCTTCTATGTCCTTAATTATTTCTTATTCACTTACTTTATCACATGCTAAGATCACTGAAATGTCTCCCATTACTAGTGTGTTTATGATTTATTTCTCCTCAATGCTCCTATACATTGTTATAGGTATGTTGATACTGTATTACCTCATGCATGGACAGATATTTTAACTTTCATAAACAATGCTCCCTGGTATTCAGATCTTGTGTGGTCCTGTCTCACACTGTATCAGGGTCAGTCTTTATGACCAATAGCAGAAGTGATGATACATATCACTTCTAAGAATAATTATACATCTTGAACTCTCTCCTCCACACACCACACCTGTCATGCAGCTGCAGGGAAGCCAGCTACTGTGTTTTGAGTAGGCTCACATGGTAAGGAGCTGAAGCTTCCTGCCAGCAGCCAGGTGAGTAAGCTTGGAGAGGAAAGTGCCAGACCAGTGAAGCCATCAGCTGCCTGCAGCCCTGGGTCAGCAGCTTGACGGCAACTTCATTAGAGACCCTGAATCAGAACCATCCTAAGTTATGTATACTTGAAAATTCCAAATTTCCTGATCTTCAGAAATTCTGTGAAGTAATAAATGTTCACTGTTTCAAAGTTTTCGGGTAATATGATATACAGTAGTAGATAATAAATATGTTAACTGTATACTGCAAACTTTACATGATAGTGTGTCTGTCTTTGACTCATTTAACTCTTTTTAAAAAAAGGAAGGCAGGAAGGGAAGAAAGAAGCATTTTTATTTATTTGTTTATTCTGGTTGTTACTCCTGCCCTGGGCCATGAACCAGGGTCCCTGGGCTTCACATAGTCTAAAACCCAACTGACTTAGTGCTTGAGCCACCAGGGTTCACCATTTAACACTCTTTAATCTGAAAATGGTCTTGTCTGATTGTGTCTTTGTGTCTGTATTTGATTGATATTACTTTGCTAACACTTTTATTTTTAGCCTGTCTGAATAGCTTTGTTTCACATATATCTTTCTTTGAGATCCAATCTGAAAGTCTTTTTCTTTTAATAGATGATTTTAGCCTCTTCACATTTATTTCTATGATTGATATATTTGGTCTTGATTGCTGCCCATTTTTCATTGTTGAAATTTCAGTAATGATGTTTTTCTCAAATTCCTTACTCTATTATCTCTTTGCCTTATTTTTGTGTGTGGTTATTCTGATATTTAAAAGATATTTTACTTTTATTTTAGTGATTACATTCATCATTATGACTGTATTTAACCCCTTTTATTCTCCATATCTCTAGATAGTATCCATTAGTTCTCTTCTATGAACAATGAAAAAATTACTATGCTTCTTTCTTCCCCCTTTTCCTCCTTTCCTCCTCCCCTGAATTTATCAAATAATATTACCTATTTATATTATTTAAAAACCTCTATACAGTTAAATATACGTGTATCTCAATTACTTGATTTATCAGCTTCAAAATATATGCCTTTACTCTCAGCTATAAAAAATGAAGCAAAGAACAAGCGCTCTACCTCTGACCTTCTGACATCTATCCCTCATACAGTTTATATTCGTTGTGTCCTTTCTATATTTTTAGAATGTAATTTTTTTCTTCTCTCCACAATTTTTAGTTTTGTAGTGTTTTTCTGTATTTTCCCCAATCCACTGTTAATTGAGCATCCATAAATTAAGTATGTTCAAAACCATTGGTCCATAACCTTTCCAATTGAAGGGCTGCTGATTGAAGGGCAGTTGGGCTGGATATAAAATTCCTTAAGACTCATTTTCTTTCTTTAAGAGTCAACTAGGGATCAATCTGCTGTCCAATAATATTAAAAATTAATCTTAATAAATGCGAGTCTATTCTGCCCTTTTTCCCACTTCTGCATGACCCCAACTTACCTGGGTTACCAACAGATGATTTCTTCTATTTTTGAAGTGGAATAAACTTCTTAAGTTATGTCTTGGTATTCCCATTTTGAATAAATATAGACTCAATTCTACCTTATTTCATTAAAAAAAATCTTCTTAAATTAAACATTTAAATATTTATTTGGTTCTGTTAGTTTGGATACCTGCTTTGGAAACTCGTCAAATACTTAAGTTGGATCTTCATGGTCTATGTTCTCTATTAATCATTTTCTCTCAAACACTTTCAAAAACTATTTCTATTTCATTTTATTTGCTTTTCTCGTGTTTATTCTCCAGGTTTATTTTTTTCAATAGCCATTCTCGTATGTGCTCTTTCTAAGCAGTCTATGTTCTGGATGTGTGTGTGTGTGTGTGTGTGTGTGTGTGTGTGTGTGTGTTTCTACTCTTTAATTTTGCCAGCTCACATGTTATTTCCTCCTGTGATCTTGTACCTTCTTCCTTGGGTTCTTTCAGTTTTGCTTTCTTGTATTACTTCATAGAGAAAATTTCTTCAGCGAGTTTTTTTTTTTTTACTATTATTCACGATAAAATGGTTGATCCCAATTTTCATCTGCACTGTGGTAACTTTTCTTTGGGGATATGTCTTTGCCCTTTAACAAACTTGTTAGAATATTTTTGTTTTTGTTTTTTTTCCCCTGCAGAATCTCACTTGATGCTTTGCTAGATCCTGATTTTACTCTTTATGCTAACACTAAAGATCCTTCTAGGACTAAATAAATTAGGTTTGTTTTCTGTGATTTTCCATTGACAGAAAGAAGTGTTGGTTGGGAAGAGAGGGTAGAAGCCCAGAATAGCTGGTTTTCCCAAGATGGATCTCTTCTCTGCTAAGACAGAAACAAACTGCATCCAAAAAGGGGTTCTTCCGTACGATTCTTCCTGTAGCTCTGACTTTTCAGTGTTTTCCAACCAAATGAGATGCGGAAAGTTTTTCCCTTAGACCATTTCACTCCAGTAATTGCACCTGTTTTTGAAAACAAAAGATACAACTTTTGCATCCCAAGGTTTACATCTTACCTTGAAGAATCCTTTTGCCTGGCTATCTCATCGAAGAAATCATTCCCTGATCTTCTTTCTCTTCATTTCCTCCTATTTGTTTTCTCCCTAATCTCAGCTTCTTTGGACTGCTCTTAACACATATTTGGGAATCTTGGATAATACCTGTCCTCAAATTTTGCCAAAAATAAAGTTTATTTTTTCATTGTTTTTGGATGATTTCTTGGAGAAAAATACCCATTTGCACAAACTTATCTATTCCAGATGTATGCAATCTCTTGATGACTAAGGTTTTACATTTTCCTAGGGCAAATTTCTTTCTCCAGTTATTCTTTTTCTCCAGTTGTTTCTTAATTGTTACTGAATCTTAATTCTTCCACACAAACTTTAGAATGAGGTTTTAAAACTATGTGCACACATTGTTGATATTTTTTGCTTTGTTAATAAATGCATTATTAGATCAGAGGGAAATCTGTCTTTATGGTGGTGGCTCCTCCCATCTGTTAATATGTGGTTCCCTGCATCTCTCCCCACTTCATGTTCCCAGTGTCCCACTTTATCCCACTTTATCAAGGAGTTCTACAGTAGCAGCCAAATAGTCTCTTCCAGCTCTTGTTTAATTTAGTTCTAGGTACCTTGAGTTTTCTTTCCACATTACAAATGCTATCTTTTTAGATTTCATTTTTAAAAAGCACTCTTGTGGAATCTAGAAACAGTTTGTTTTCATATATTGATCTTGTTTATGTTCAGGAAATTTACTGAGTTCCAATTCATTTTAGTAATTTGTCTATAGGTGCTCCTGGCTTTCTACATAGGTCATTATATCCTCATAATCAGTCACATTCAGGTTTTTATTTCTTTCTCTTGCCTTATTATTGTGGCTGAGAATTCCAGAACAATGTTGAATATATGCAGCAGAAGCAAATATCCTTGCCTAATTCCTTGTTTTGAAAGGAATATTTCTATTTTTTCCCTATCATATATTGTTTTCTGTGAGCTCTTGATAGAAATTTTTTTTCAGTTAAAGGAGCATTCATTTAATACTTTATAATACTAGTTTACTGGGAGTCTTATAAATGAGTATGGGGATGTACCAATTTTTTTTGGAAAACCACAAAGATAACTGTGTTTTCTTTTAATTTCTTAATATTTGAGATCAAGATAATATATTTCAAAATGTTACATCATCTTTTCTTTAATAGAATAAACACAGGTGGTCAAATATGTTATTGATAAGCATTGTTGGATTTTACAATTCAGGGGCTCACTCATCAACCTTATTTATTGTCACAATACCTTTTACAGACTCCCTGCTTTCAATCTTCCTGAGTCCTTATATTTTACATGTGTCTTCAGTAAAGAGGATAGAAGCAGGGTAGAGGTAGAGGGCTGTTTGTTTGTTTGTGTCTAATATGACAATCCTTAACTTATAACTGGAGATTTTAGTCCATTTATGTTTACAGGAGTTCCCAAGAAATCTGGATTTATACTGACTCTTATTTTCTGCTTTCTGCATCCTCTGTGTCTCTTCTATTTTTTTTTCTTTTCCTGTGTACTTTAGAATTAATCAAGGCTTTTCTATCCTTCATTTTTCTTTACCTCTTTATAATTTATACATTTAATTTCTACTTTTTTACTAGTTACTCTTAACTATTTAGCATGCATACTTAAAAAATCTGAAATTAAAGATTTTGCTTCCTCCCAAACAATAGACTTTAGATTGCTTCAACATAAATCACTTTCCCCCATCTTAAATGAACTATTATATTATTATCCAGAATTTTAGTTCTTCCTTGATTTTTGACTCTCAAATTAGTTATAATTCTTAATATTATATTATTATTGTTGGTGCAGTCAGAGTTTGTTCAATTGATATTTATTTTTCTCTCCCCAGCTTTCTATTTTTTGCGTCACACTCTTTCTTTCTGGGTTCACTAACCCTCTTCCCAAATACACCCTTGGAAGTTCCTTCAGAAGATTTTGGTGATAAATTCTCTCATATTCTGGGTCTTCCCTCATTTCTCCTCCACAATTACTGGGACCTGCTTCATGTTCCCAATATCCCAATTTATCTTTTGAAGGAGAGATGCTTATTTCAAAGTCTTATTCCTCCTGGTTCACTCACTGCAATTATCTGCTTATCAGGGCCAGGGCTGGAAGGGAGGGAGGAGGAGACAGGGTGTCCAGGGGCTGACCTGCCCCCTGCAGGCTGTATTATCACTGTAACTAGTGTTTTCCATGTTGCTGTGGCAACAGGATGGGTGATTACCCACCAGGGCAAGTGGGAGGGATTCAAGGAGACCCCATAATCTTCTCCCAGCCTGCTGGTCCGTGGCTCCTTCCATCCCTTTCAGGCTTCATCCCCACTGGTAACCCCAGGATCCCACCTCCTTCTCCATCCCCAGGCAGTTCTCGCATTGTCATCATCTGAAATTAATCAATCCTTCTCTAAATTTGTGGCATCTTCAGTGTTCAACTTGTGGGAGGGCATTACTTTGTCATCCTGTCAGATATGTGACCCCATACACATCGCACACTCTAGAGATGAGCTCCTTCAGGATGAAGGTCTTGTCTGATAAGCCCTGAACCTTCAGCATCTGATACAACCTTAGCACATTGTAGGGAGGTCAGAGAGTAACGTGCTTGAGAGAGCCGAGCTCCACCACTCACTAACTCCAGGAATTTAAGATTTAAGATTCAGGTTCCTCATTTGTAAAATGGGATTTAGGATAGGCACTAGTCAGTTTAGTGTCTGGCACACCAGAAACTCAACACAAGTGCTAGTTATTATTATAAGACTCTCAGAAATGTTTCTTAAATAAATAAAACATGCATTGAGGGTCAACTACATGGGCTCTTGGGATTGTTTAGAATATATATCTCAAAATTTCTGTCCTAAATAATTTGCATTATTGTCATAGACTAGACTCCTGATACAGGTGAACAAAAATACACGTGTCTCTAACAAAAGACTGAGGCTATTATCAGTGGGTTCATAGAGAGCTTGGAGCCCTCAATTCTCATCCCAGCTGGTCACGCTCTTGCTCTAAGTTATGACTTTGTCCTTTTCCACCCTAGATCGCTCTTTCTCCCATTGGCCACATGAGAAGCTAGATCCCAGTCATGATCATCTGAGTGCACAAAGTCATCGAATCCCTCGCTCTTTTCTGTGGATCCTGACAGCAGTAAAGTACCAGATCAAGCCAGGGTGGGCAATGAGTGACTGTGTCCATTAGGTTCCCCAAAGAGATACTCAATCAGAGGGTTAATTGGAGAGAATTTTAATGAAGAACTCTTTACAGAAGTGGGGACAGGTATAAAGGAAATGATATGGGATGGGGACGTGTCCAGGGACCAGCTATCAACCCCCTCTGTTCCCTCAAGGGAGTTACAAGTCAGAGTATAGCCATGGGATAGAGCTGTCCTACAGGAGTCATGGCCATCGCTAGAAGACACAGCCACTGCCAAAGCCATAGCCCAGCAGGGATGAAGCAAGCAACACCCACTCTTTCCTGTCCCTCCCTTTCTTGATGGAGTCTTCCATTGACTGAACACAACAGAAGCCATGAGCTTAGGTGACGCAGCCCAGAAGGTCACATTCCCAGGGCATAGTCAGGCAGACAATGGACTGGGGACTGTCACTGAAAAGATGGGAAAAAGCAAGAGAAAAACTAGCTCAGTGACTAAGTGTCTATTTATTAAATGCCTACTGTATTCCATAAACTATTAAGTTCTGCACATATGTTGCATCCTTCATTCCCTTAATCACTCTGTAAGGTAATATCTTTGCCTAGTCTGCAGACAGAAAACTTAGGCAGAAAACAAATAAATATGTCCTAAGTTCTTTAGGGAACAACAGAGCCAGGACTTGAATGCAGATCTCCATTGCTCAAAGTTGCATGTTCTTTGCAGTGCGCCCAGCCTCACTCCAAGGCCTGGCTGTGTGTCTGCTGGGCTGAGACAAGAGAGACAGCTCCGTCTCCCTGGCTGGCACTGCGTCCTTGGCTCCCTTGGAAGAGATGTCAACTGTGAAAGCATCAACGGCATTGTCTTTTTCAAGCAAAACATGGGTCAGAAGTGGCCTGAATTGATAGTCTGTTTTCCAGCTGCTGTATTTTTATCAACCAAAGCGCAGCTCTGGGGAGACATAGATCATATGTTTCTCATATTTGCTTAGTGTGCTATTCAGGACCCAGTCAACTTCACTGCCCAGTCCAATTCACATAGCCCTCCACAATCCCACAAACCTCGAAGAGGCCTCTAACATGCACTGAGCTCCAAGACCTGAAAAATGGCCACAGGGCCCCCATGCCCCCAAAACCCCTCCACACACACAAAGTCAGACACATCAGCTCCTCTGCACATACTGCGTGTCGCCCACATTCCCCGCATCATGCACACATGCTCACACACACGTGCTCACACCTTCACAGACCCACACTCTGACCCGCAGACACACAAAGCAACACACGCTCTGACGCACATTTGCCTGAGGTAAGAAAACCCAGGAACCAAAGCCACAGGCTGTAACTGCACAGACCTGGAGCTCTGAGAGTCGTGGAAGGAGACCCTCAACACATCAGGGAGCTGAGGGACAATTCCTTCTTCCCTCGCCTTTGTGGTCGGGCACCTGACACATCTAATGTGTAAGTAAACATTTGGGGGTCGTGGTTATATGAACAAAAATGGCATCGATTTTCTTTTCTAAACTCTGAATGAGCATACCCAGGGGTCTCACATTCACAGAGCAAAGGTGCTTCATGGATGAGGATTTTCTCCAGTGCGGGAGAAAAGCTGTAATGCCACCTCTGCTCTCCAAGTGCGCTGTGCCCAGCCCCGCCCCGCAGAGTCAGGGTTCAGCCCGCCGCAGCTCGGGTTCAGTGGCCACTCTGAGTGGGGCACTCTCACTCTGCCTCTTCAAGAGCACGGGGCAGCAGGTATTTGACTGAGGAGGCCCAGAGTGGGACACTCAGCAGGGCAACACGGCGATGTGTGCCGTGGCAACCTAGGGCTGCTCAGGTTTCGTGTTTGGGGAGATGAGCTCTCCATTTTATGGAAATGGCTCTGAAGGGCCTCATCTCTAAAGCAGGGATTGGCATGTGGTTAGATCAGGGGGTCGAGCGCAGGTGTGATGCACACGTGGCATCAGGGATGGATTCAGGCGATGCTCACACACAGTACTGCACAACTGCCAGGCTCTATGTGCTACTACGTCTTCTGCCTGAGAGAGGACACTGCCATGACCATTGTCCTGGGAGTGAGGAGCAGGGGAATAGGGCTCTAGGAGAGGGTCACAGCTCTTGCTGCCTCAGCAGTGCCCTCCCTCGTGCTCCTCTCCCTGGCAGGCCTCCCGCTCTGCCCAGATGCCAGGGTGTAGCTCCCCACCTCCTGTCACCAGCACACCAGTGCCCCCTGGGTGCACAGCAGGTCCAGCTCTCTTCTCTGTCCCTGGCTCTCTTGGCACTGAGTTGGCTCTTGTGTGATCCGCTGAGGCAGCAAGTAAATGACCCTCTTCTGACCCAACAGGTAGATGAGACATCATGGGGGCCTTGCTGAGCTTCGGTGGCATAAATACGTGAGAAGTGGGAAGCAGCGGATGTTCCTGGGACGGGTACAATCAAGGACAGGCAGGGCAGCAGGACAGGGTGGGTTGACATTGCAGTTTCTCTCAAGTACGCACAAGAACTTGTAAGGCAGATTCGGCAGCTGTCACAGGAGGCCAGGACTGCCAGTATCGGGGCTGGGGTTTTATTCCAGAGGTGCTGGGGAGCCATGGATGGCATTAGAACAAGAGTGTGAGGGGTCATATGAAGTCCTGGTCTGGAGAGAGAGAGGACAGCAGCCCCTGGGTCC
>RJWH01002428.1:222819-233898 GCA_004363575.1 Solenodon paradoxus
CCCCCGTCTGTCTCTGAGCTGCCTAAAGGGGTTTCCTCCTGGGATCTTTGGGAGGCAGAGGTTCCCTGGCTTCTGCTGGAATGTGAAGTCAGAGCTGGAACCTGCCCCTTGGGGACTCCATGCCGTGAGCCCGGCAGTGAGAGTGGAAGCGGGCTTGGTGTGTGGGAGAGCACAGCCTGGCGCAGAGGTGAAGTGTGTCCCCAACGCCCTGGGTATGACTTCTGGGACAGGCTCTTGTGTCCTGACCTGACCTCTGCGCCCCCCGGCTTCTGAGCCACGCTCTCTGGTAAGCAGAGCCACCTCCTGGCACCGGCCGGGCGTTGAGCGTCCAGAACAGAGGTGTGTCCAGCGCGCAGGAACAGAAGCCATGGTGTCATCGGGAGAACCCAGCAACCGCTTTCGAAGGCTCCAGAGGCCTCCACGATTTCCTTGATTCTATGAGATAAAGGAAACGGACAGGAGAGAGCGACAGACAGAGAACCTCAAAGGCCGGGAGGACAGAGGCCCAGCAGAGAAGGCCGGGTGAGCACTGGAGGTGCTCGGCCTTCCTCACTGTGCCCCACGCGGCCCAGCCAGGCGGCAAACTGGAAACAGCTGCGGAGGTTTTGGGTTTCCGCCCGGCCTCCCCCCGGCCCCTGGCTCTGGCCCACCCGAGCAGTTCCCCTTAATCCCGCTCTCTCGGGAGGCTGCGCTGTGAAAATCCTCTGCCCTGCGCGGGGAGGTCAGCCCTGCTGGTGGCGGAGCCACTGGAGGGTGCAGCGCGGCTCACCCCCGGTGCCGGCCCTTCCGCCCTTCGCTCAGGCGGGGCTCTGCCCCCGCCCCACCTGCCTCCACTCAGCTCCCTCTCTCGGAGCCTCCCTCCTCACCCTAAGAGGGACCTGGCAGGTGCTCCAGGAGCCTTCCTTCTGGTCCCTTGCTGCTGTGACGTGTCTGCCCACAGGGGGCGCCTCTTTCTCATTTGCACAAAGATATCCTAAGGGACACTGGGGGGCCGATCTCCCACTTTCCCACACTTTCCCAGCATCTGGAGTTGAGGTCTGTCTGCGGCCCGAGTCCCCTGGGCATAAGCCCTGTGGCATTCTGCAGAGATGAGTCCTCTGGTTCTTCCAGCACTTCCTCGGGCCCTGCTGTGTGTAGGTCCCATCCCAGGTCCCCTCCAGGCCTGCCCTCGGAACTGGAGAGTGATTTAGTTCAGCGGGATCACAGAACTTGGCCTCTGGATCACGTAGACCGGAGAGACTTCGGAGAGACTTCGTCGTCCCTCTGAGCTCAGAGAGCATCCAGGCTAACCCGGCCACCATTCAGAGTGGGCAAGGGGCTTACTCAAGGCCGCAGCGCAGGTCTGGAACTGAGCGGGGCCTCTGACCCATGCCTCCTGCTCGCCAGGCAAGGTTTTATTTTGCTTAGTTTTGAGCACTGGGCTCTCTTCTCCACTCAAAGAGCCAAACTGGGATTGAAGCCCCTGTCCCGGCCAACAGCCAGGGCCTCAGGCAGCTCCAAAATGCACTGTTGGTGAGGGTCTTCTGAGCCCCTTCGGCCCCAGCTCTGGGTCCAGCTGCACGGTGGGAAACAGCATGGGTTCGGGGAGCAGGCACCACAGGGCCACTCAGCCCACCACCACACTGTCATGGACGGTAGTGAGCATTCATCTCAGAGGGAGGGCCCCTGTGGGTCTCGGCAGCCTTGACACTCTGACCCCTGACAGGGTCTGTGGGCCCAAAGCTGGCCCCTCGCGTGTCATCAGTCTCCCCCACCTTCGTGCCACCTGCTCCAAATGAATCTGTGCAAAACACTGCTTGACAGAGAGAGGGTGTCACCTGAAGTCAGGCTGGTCTTCTGGACCTCCCGCCTCTATAGGACTCCTGGCTACGGACACCTCACAGAATCTCACACACACCCCTTGGGAGTGACGCATGTTCTCACATTCACCTTACAGACTGCTCACACACATGGTCTCACAGTCTCATACACACAGCCTCGCCCTCGTACACACCTCTCGCAGACACCCCCTTTTGTCACACACGTGCTCTCCACACAAAGCTCCCTGGGGGCCCATAGTCACTAATGAAGGGGTCTTTCCCTGACAATCTCCCCAGTTCCCGGTTCCCAGCAGTGCACCCGGCCTGGCCCTACCCACCTTCTCCGCCCCTCTGGGCTGGTCCTTGTGGAGACAACTTGGGGTGGCTCTAGCAAGCAGAGTGCACAGCCCGGTCCCAGCCCAGATGCTGGCCTGTTGCTTTCTGGCTCCCCAAACATGCCCTCATTGTTCTTCCGCAGGCAAAAGGCTGGGGAGGGTCTTACCGATCTCACCTCCAAGCCCCCGTCCTACCCCGCCACACAGAGGAAGCGCTGGCTCAGTGTCTCCATGTGACCTGGGGATAGCCAGCCATGGTGACCTGCCTACCTTAAGGAGCTGGTATGAAAGTGTAGGGATGGCCTTCTGGAAACCGTAAAGTGCTGACTGCATGGATGTGTCATTAGCAGTAGTAACTGCTACCAAGAACTTGTTCTTTGGACAGTCTCTCCCCCACAGGGCCAGGGTGAGGTCCCTTAACGGAACTCAGGCTCTGCTGATGCCTCAGTACACGACTTCAAGCAGGCCCATTCCTGCTTTATTCCCTCTAGGCCGCAGCTTCCCAACTGTAGAGTAACAGTACCAGCTGAATCACCTGGCTCCTGTGCTGGGCACTGGAGCACTTGTGGAAAGGTCTCTGAAGGCTCCTCTCTGCTTGTTTATTTTCTCATATGGGAGCAAGAATGAAAGTCTGGCCCCTGCAGGGACACAGAGCGTAAAACGAGTCACCACATGCAGTTCTACAGGTTGTTCACTGTCTAAGAAACCTTACTAAGTGGGTGGATGGAGACTGGAGTTCAGTTCTTGTTCTGTTCCCCAAGCCATGTGCATGGTCACAAGGCTTCTGGAGAGAAAGCGGTGGAGCTTCTCTTTCCAGTTTGCCCAAAGACACCATCCACTCTCCACCAGCCAAATGAGGAGCCCACTGGGCTGTGCCTGGGCACGGGTGCCATTGTTTAATCCTCACAAGGAGTGGGGGCACCACAGGCTCTGGAAGGAAGTCAAGAAACTGAGAAATGCACCTTTTCAAAGAATCTAAGAAATGGGGTTAAGAGGTTCAGGCAGCTCCTCATCGCCCCTGAGAGTGAGTGTGAGCTACAGCCTTTGTGTCGAAGAAAGCTCTTTGTGCCCAAGAGGAGATTCAAAAAAATATGAGCCTCAGAAATCCTCTAGTTTAGAGTTCCTCACTGTTAAAACTAGGAGGGCCCCACGGGCTCTTATTCTATCCCTTCATTTTCATGTGAGACAACGGAGGACCAGAGAAGTGGAGTTTACCTGCAGTCACATAGCAGTTTCAGGACAGTGCCAGGACTTCCAAATTTCGGAGCTGAGTTCCTCCCCGGCATCCCCTTGAAGGGCGAGCTCTGTTCCTTCAGGGCCCCAACACTGCATGCACACGCTTGCATGCACACACACATATGCATGCACACACACACACACACCGGATTCTGTGGCCTGACGGCTCCTCCTGCACAAGACAGGAGCCAGGCTCCCTGTTCACAGACTAAACCTAGAGCCCCAGCCTTTCCACACTACCCATATAGGGTCTCGACTTAATATTGTTTTTATCTAAATGTGTTCCTGTGCCTTATCTCACAGGAAACCAGTTAACACTTCTCCCCGGGCATGCTAGCTTCCCAGAAGAAGCCTGCCAGGCGGTGCAGGTCCCAGGGCATGGAAGGAAGAGACAGCCTCTGACTTCTCATGGCACCCCAATTGCCCCACTGCTGCAACTCCTCATTTCCCCAGCTGGGACCCACACTGGTGCTCATCTGAAAAGGGGCAAATTGGGAAGCAATGTATTCACTTCACTGGAGACTGCACTTTACTGAGGGGCTTCTTTCTTGTTGCTCTTCCTGTCATTGGGGTGGCTTCTTTTTTTGTGGGGGATGATAAATCCATTTTATTATCCATCATTGTGTTATATAAAAATTCTAGAACTAACACAATTTCAGAGAAGAAACAAGAGAATAGTAAATAAGAAGGCAACAGAAAGAATTTCTAAGCAATGATTTTTTTTCATCTCTCCATGCCACAGTGTTTGGGAGTTGAGAAGAAAGAGGCCACCCCCAGTCAGAGTCACCTAACTCAGAGAGGAGAAGGGGTTGCCAAGATAAAGGCATTTGGGGAGTAATGCCCAAAGAGTGCCTATGTGACTTTTTAACCTTTTTATTGTAAAATAACAGGAAACCACACAAAGCAAATATAGAGTTTAATGACTCATTATAAGGTGAATACTCTTGTAACCACTACCAAGATCAAGAAATAGAGTAATGCCAGTCACCCACAAAGCCCCTCTGGGTGCCTCATCCCAGTTACCAAAAGTAACCACAACCCTAACTTTAATAATGATCGTTTTCTTGCTTTTTCTACAATAATTTCACCACTCAAATGCATATTCCTAGACACTTAGTTGTGCCCGCTTTCCATGTTCAATAGTCTCCCAATCCCCAGCTTTCCTCAGCTACCCCGCACTTTTCCTGACAAAGACCCTCGGTGCTTTGCCCGGTAGAATCTCCACAGTCTGGACTTTGCTGGTGGCATATTCTTGATGGCCTTTGCCATGTGTTTCTGTCCTGTTTTTCCTGCATATTGGCGGCTAGATGGAGGGAGTAGATTAGGCCCCAGCTCAAACCCTTTGGCAAGATGATAGTTGGGGCTGTGCTCTTCCAGCAGAAGCACAAAGGTCTGGTGTGTCTCTTTTAGGGCTTTCAGATGCTCACTGTCTACAGATCCATTAACAGATCCAACTCACTGGGTCTTACAAAATAGCAGGTGATTTTTTTCTTTATTCATTAGTTGGAATACTTTAATTATGACCTATTTCCAGTGTTGTTGAGATATAATTAACGTTCAATAGGACCTATTCTTGACACCATGATTTCTGTCATTCAAGGTCTGGGCGTTGGTCCTGCAGGGAGTGGATGTCTCCAGGTTGGGGAGGGGCAATAATATGATATGTTTAATATTAAATTCTCTTAGCAGCTTAGGATAAAAGTTCTGGAAGTACCTCAAAGGTGTACCCACCCAGAATAAAGGGTCACTCTGCAGTCTCCCTAACAGTCAACTGTTTGCCCCTGCTTGCACACTTCATGGGTCAGAAAGTTCACTGCTTCAAGTCAACCCATCCCATTCTTCCTCATGTTTGTGCCCCCGCTAAGGGCACTCATGGGGTAGAGCTGCTCACTCCACCAACGAATGGCCCTTTGAAGTCTTCCCTCACAGGAAGTCTTCCCAGCTGCTCCTCTCCCTCCTCCTCTGCCTACACTTTCACATGAAATCCCTAGCTATGAAGTGCTGACCGATGTTAACCAAATTCCAAACAGGCTTATCTATAATCATCAAAAGGTAGATAATCATTTGGAGACAACTGAGTCCAATTGTCAAACACTAATGCTTTGTCTCCCAGTTCTGTCTGACCACAGGCCACACTAGCCATGCCAAGGAAGGCTCAGAGGCAGGTCTTGCACTGTGTAACCCTCTCCTCATCTGCACCAAAAAGCCACATTTCAGAGACACCCAGAGGTTAGACAGCAGAGATGGATGAGGTGGCCAAAGCAGCCTCTTCTCCTGGCACTTGGCACAACCAGACAGCATGAATCAAAACTAAAATCAACACAGCACCAAAAATGTGGATCAAATTGCAATTGAAAGTTGCTTTTGAAAAGGCAGTCTTGAAGCCATCATCTCCCCTTCTCTTCTTGAAGCCCCCATTAGCTCCTTGGTTAATGACATCATCTTCCACCCAGACTCTCCAACGCATAGCCTGAGTCATCCCCAGAGCTTCCCTCACCCTCATTCAATTACTCACCAACTCCAATCACAAGGCCTCGGGAACATCTTGGCAAACATGGCCTGCATTCTCCCACTTGCTTTGTACTAATTGTTCCATCAACCTAGAATGCAGTATCTGTCACCCATCAGTATCTATGGGGCAGAAGCATCCCCAGGTTCAGTCCCCAGGACACCTTCCAAGCGCCTATTCTGGAGCTTGACCCCTTCAAAACAACCCTCTCCCAACAGCCTGACAGGGCTGTATTTAAGGAATAAACGAGTGTGTGCACTAACTGCATTAGTATTTCTTAAACTGCTATGTGCCAACACAATTCTAGGCACTGAGGATCTAGCAATAAAAGCAATAATCTAGAGCCCTGTTTATTTGGCAGAGTCAATGGCTAAAACAAGTAAATTAGAGAATATATTAGGAAGGTGCTATGGAGGAAGCCAGATCCAGAATTTGACTTTTCCTCTGCTGCGGGAGGAATGCTGAACCTCTACTGTGATGTGTGAGAAAAAGACTCGAAAGGTGGGGGAAGTGCACCTAGCAGGCACTCGGGCAAATGAATGAAAGAAGAGATGAACAAGTGAGCAAATGAACAAGCAAGGAAGTGAATACAGATGAATGAATGAGGGAATCACTGAATGAATAAATGAATGGGTGACCAAGGAGGTAGGAATTATGTCTAGTTTATCTGTTAGAATGAACTGAATTCAACTGGTCAAATTATACTGACTGGAAGACACCAGCTATTTTCATGATGTCCTGAAGCTCATTTGGGCCTTAAAAATATGCCTAATGAACTTCTGAAGTGATGCCAAGGACCCTTCTTCTCTTTCGAGGCCTCCACAGGTCCTGTAGGCAGCACTTAAGTCACTCACAGTCAAGTTGGCAGGGTGAGGACAGCCAGTGCCCCCTGCGGGACAGCACAAGGCGCTGTGCCAGCCGAAGGCAACCAGGTTCACCCATCTCAGTGCCTGTTTCTACAGCACTTCCACCTTCTCCTCCACAGAATGGGTGCTCAAGTAGCAGGAAAGGGAAGGTGCCCTGGTGAGGCCTCTTCACCACAAGAGGAGGCACAATGATGAGACTCCAGTCGACAGCTCAGTCCTGAAGTATTGTTCCATCAACTGGGCAGGGTCTGGCATGAACACCAGGGATTCTGCCTCTGCACATCCCTGACCTGGTCATAATTGTGTCCTAAAGACAAAGAGGACAGGCTGGAGGCACTGAAGGCATCCTAGAGTTACAGGAGAGGGGATAGGGATACAGTTAGCAGAAGGGCCTGTCACCAGGAGGCAGGACAGCACAGCACTTAGAGTCAGGGGCTTTGATGTCAGACAAACACAGGTTCAAATCCAAGGTTTGTAGCTTTGAGTGAGATATTTAACTTCTCTAGCATCAGCTTTCTTTAAATTGGGTATAACAATAACTAACAGAAGATCAAATGAGACAATGTTATAAAACACTGAGCACAGTATTCAATAGATGAAGCAGATTTCAATTCTGTGCCAAGAAGAGTTTTCCTTCAGGACAATAAGACCCATCCCCAGTGACTGGCTCTGTAAGGAGGGAGTTCCCAAAATACCAAAGGTATTTCTAAAGAGGAGTAGACGGGCTCTTGCCATGCCAATAGAGGGTTGTCCCCAGAAGGGAGGCTGGTCTCCATCAATATCTTTCAACCTGACACTCAGAGTCTCTGACTCATGGCACATCTGTCTTGATTAAAGATTTTGGGGAACAGACATTACCCACCCATCCACCCATCCATCTATTCACCCATCCACTCCTATTCTGCTTTATTCAGTACCAATGGCATAGCAAATATGAATGCTCAAACTCTACATACATCGCCTACAGAGAGACTACAAGAAAACCACCTGCAAAAAATATAGTTGGCTGGAGAACGGGGAAGAGCACCAGGTGATTTGGTGGAGGACATCGTGTGTTGAAATATATCTAAGAAATGGGGAACCTATGCATAGGAAATTATTTTAATGTGTAGAATAATTACTACAATAAAAAAATAAATTAAAAAATGTGGTTGGACCCTTACCTCACCTCATACACAAAAATTAACTCAAATTGGATGAAAGGGTCTAAATATAAAAAACAAACCATAAAACTCCAAGAAGGAAGCATAAATTTTCATGGCCTTGAATCTAGCAGCAGATTCTCAGCTAGGACACCAAAATCACAAGCAACACAAGAAAAAATAAATTGGACTTCATAAAATTAGAAACACTTATGCTTCAAAGAACATGATCAAAGTGCAAAGACAACCCAAGGAATGGAATAAAATATTTTAAAATCACATATCTAATAAGACATTTGCATCTATAACTCATTAGAAATCTTCAAAATGCAATAATAAAAAGAATTAACCTAATTTTTAGATGAGTGATGGATCTGAAAAGAACTTTCTCCAAATAAGATAAACAAATAGCCAACAAGCACAGAAAATGATATTTAACATGGTTAGTCATCAGGGAAGTGGAGATCAAAACTACAGCATGATACCCACAAGGATGCCTATAATCAAAAGACAGGTGCTAGGAAGCATTAGCAAGGATGTGGAGAAATCAGAGTCCTCATACAATGCAGATGGGAAGAGAAAACAGTGCAGTCACTATGGAAAGCAGTCTGTCATTCCCTCAAAAATTTCAACAGTTACCATTGGAGCCAATTCCATTCCTAGATGTACACCCCAGAAAGATGAAAATGTGTCCACATAAAAATTAATGCATGAATGTTCATTGCAACATTACATCAAATGTACAGATGAATAAACACAATGTGGTATATCCATTCAACAGAATGTTACTCAGCATGAAAAGCAGTGAAATACTGGTGCAATCTACAAGGATGAATCTTGAAAACATTACGGTAAGTGAAAGAAGCCAGTCACAAAATACCTCACAGTATATGACTCCATTTCTATGAAATGTCCAGAAAAGCAATCTATAGACAGAAAGTGGATTCACGGTTTGTTGGGACTGAGAAAATGAACAAGTAGGGAGATATCTGATAGCAAAGGGGTATGGGGCATCTTTGTGAGGTAATGAAATGCTCTAAAACAGATTCAGTTATGGCCACACCACTCAGTGAACATACTGAAAACCAGTGGGTAGATGATATAGCACATGAATTATATTTCAGGTAAGTTGTTCTCAAAAAAGAATCACCTAGGAGCACTTTGACCGTCACTGCCAGAGCTGCAGGCCCATGCGATCAGGGGGGTGGGTGCCCACCATCAGCAGTTCTAATGCCTCCCCCATCACTCCAATATGCAGCCAAGGTTGAGAACCACCCGTCCAGGGAGGGCAACACTTCCCATTTTCTGAAATGGGCTGCCTGAAGTCTGCAGGCTGCCTGAAGCACACTACACTACCTCTTGCCATCTTTACGTCAACCCCATCCCTTTATTATAGGTGCGTAGTCTTTTACCCATGTTCTAAAATTTAAGGAGCTGTGATAAAGGAGAGCTTTCCCAAAAATTTGTGCAAATTAATTTATTATCAAAAATCCCTAACTGAACTCCAAAAGGGTAGTGATGGTCTATACTAATCCCTCTTAATATGAATATTCATACATTTCACTGCAGAAATCATTATGCTCAAGCATCATAAGCTGTTCCCTTACCCTGATGGTGGGGGCAGGGGCAGGGGCGGGGGTGTTTCGCAAAGCATGGCATACACAACATAACTTTCTTTGAAAATGAAAAATTCTGACTTCTGAACCACATCTGGCCCCAAGCAAGTCAAATAAGGAACTATGGACCTCTAGTTGTTCGTATTTAACAGATAGAGGAAACCCTAAGTCTGAAAGAGGGAAAACAGCATAACTGAAGTCTCGGGCACCAGACACTTACCTTGTCTTTCCCGTGGCCAAGACCCTCAGTGGCTTGTCTGCATCGTTCCCTGCTATCCTTGCTGGCACAAGGGCACTGGGGACTTCACTGTGGCCCAGCTGTCGACGCCTGCGCTCTGGGCCCACCCCATCCGTGCCTCCCCCACCATAGGAGACGCCTGCCCACTCACTGGAGCTGCAACTAGAGCCTGCTTTGTAATTTGCTCTGCCAACCCGCCCTCCCAGCTGCAAATGGAAAATCCAAGAAGGTGGTCTGTTTTTCTGGCAGATGTCAGCCCCAGCCAGCCGGGGACAGTGCAGCTTGGCAGGGAAAGGCCTGCTGCAGAGTCTGGCAGAGGGGCCACTGCTAGGCTGGAAACACATTTTGGTGGAATTAGCAGAAAGGAAGAATGTTAATACTGCAACACCAAGACTCATACAAAATATCTTGTTGGCAAGAAACAACAGAAGATGACACAAGAAGGGCCACCCCTGCCACGTCTGTCTCCTGCCGGTGGCGTTTGTTAATGTAATTAATGGCAATAATAGAAGCTACTATGTAATGAGCCCCTGCTTCAAGCCAGGGACTGAACTCAGCACTTTTCAGATATTGAAGACCCCTAGGTGTGAAGTAGTATTGTCCCATTTTCGGAACCGACACTGAGGCTCCAAGAGATGGCGTGCATAGCCTGAGGTCACGTACCAAAGACACAGCTGAGAAGGACTAGCCCCAGCATCTAACCACTCTGAAGATCCGCTGCTCCTCCATCGCTAAGTCAGAGATATATGGCAGCTTTAATTCAGTCTGCTTCCTTCCTTCCCTTTTCAGATGGGGCATGTACCCAAAACGATGTACCTCCTGAGACTTTTCTCTCAAGAAGATTCAGAGTCAAGTGACTTAGACCATTTCACAGATGAGGAGACAGGGGCTTGCAGAGAGGAGGTAGGTGTGCCAGGCCACAAACCTGGGGCTTCCTCACGCCAGTGTGATGCCCCAGCCTGTCTCTCAGCTGGATACTAGTTTCCAGCAACTGTACAGCAGGGAGAGGGCTTCACTGGGAGAACTGTGGACCCTTGCTTTTGGTGGACAGATAGCCTGAGATAATAGCAGCGACAC
Organism: Solenodon paradoxus; assembly: GCA_004363575.1. Classification (NCBI taxonomy): domain Eukaryota; kingdom Metazoa; phylum Chordata; class Mammalia; order Eulipotyphla; family Solenodontidae; genus Solenodon; species Solenodon paradoxus. The sequence goes on from RJWH01002428.1 coordinate 233,638, forward strand.
GAGGGTACCACTCTTCATTCACTCATTTAACACCCCTGGACATGCCCCTTCTCTGCACTCCGCCTGGGTACTGGGGACACAGCAAAGGGCCAACAGTTGCTGACTCCTGGGAACTCAGAACTAGCACACCAAGAGACAAACCCACAATCCCAACCCCATATGGTGCAAGATGCACTGGGGTCCTCAAAGAGCCAGAGGAAACCCAGAAGGAGCCCCCAGGCTGCCAGCAGGGGTCAGGGAGGCTTCCCACAGGAGGATGCA